>JAPYZR010009654.1:0-22740 GCA_030522945.1 Trichopria nigra
ATTGGGTGTAAACCCCAATTTTTTTAGTGTTTACACCGACTTGGGTGTCATTTCGGACCCCGAACAATATTTTTTGGTGTACATTTCCGTAAGGGTGATACCGTGTAGGAAATGACCTGGAACCTTTTTCAATCGTGGACGCGATATTTATACTTCAAAGTTACCGTAGTAGATTTTTGAAATTCAAGATGGCGTAATGAAGATGGCGGTCTATTTGAAGGAATTTTTCATATATGACCAAGTATTCAAGTATATCGTATTTTGAACGAACATCTGGATTACTAAGTACCTTACGTCATTTTTTTGTGGTCGCTGAGTACGAATTCAGTGTCAAAGTGTCAAAATTCAAAATGGCGGATCCAATATGGCGGACGAAAATTAAGAAAGTAATTTGTCAAGATGAAGCCATTTTACACATTTTCGTCCGCCATTAAAATTAAAAAAGTAATTTGTCAAGATTGAAGCCATTTTACACATTTTCGTCCGTCATATTGGATCCGCCATTTTTAATTTTGACACTGAATTCATACTCAGCGACCACAAAAAAATGACGTAAGGTACTTAGTAATACAGATATACTTGAATTTCAAAAATCTACCACGCGGTAACTTTGAAGTATAAATATCGTGTCCACGATTCAAAAATGTTCCAGGTCATTTCCTACACGGTATCAGAGCGAAAAGTTGAAATTAAAAAAAAATGTACATAAAAAAAAGGGTTTTTTGAATATTTTTGTCAAAAACGCATAAATATATCACGAATTCAGAGAAATTTTGACAACACCATTGAAAAGAGCGACCACGAAAATAGTATAGGATATGTATCTTTCACTTTTTTTTATTTCGATTTCAATACGAAATATTTGATTGAAATGAAAGTTTAAAATGTGTTAGTTTTGACGTTAATTGTGTTAATTTTAAAGAATTTTAATGTAAATGATCTAATCAGCGTATTTTCACACTAATCAAATAAAAAATATTCAACGAGTAACCTTCCAAAGATCATTTTAGCCAATTTATTATTTGAATAATTTCCGACACTGGAAGCCGTAATACATCATGAACATCATCGATATCAATTAAACGATGATCAAGGTATACGCAAACATCGCGGTGGCATTCAAAGACTTCGTAACTTGGAATGATTCCAGCACTCTAAGTAGATCAGAGCCTTTGACGTCTGGAGCTGAATCTCAAGTCAAACCTAATTCTCGTTACGCGCTCGAGTGTCGGCTTGAAAAACATATTCCGCCGACTACAATCATCAAGAAGTTGGCGAATTTCCACATTACAATCGCAAGGTACACGCAAAAGAGATTAACGGCCATCGTGAATTTCTCGGGGTGAATTCCGATCGAGTTCATATTATTCTCTCTAGGTGTGGGCATTGACAATTTTCATTTATAAAATGATTTATGCTTTTAATAGCTAGTAAATCATAAGCAGTCCCATTAATCTCGGGCAAATTTGATTTCGCAACTTCCTATCCACTTAGAATTGTAAACGGTGCGTCACATCTTCTGTGTACATGATGTATATTAGATTTTCATGGATATTCACGAATTACAGATATGAATTCATTGGTCTCATAAACGTGTTGTATATCATAAAAAAATAGTACTCGTGTATTTTATATTTATGGATTTTTCTTTATTATATTTTTAAATTTCAATTTCAATGGCCGATGTGTATATTTAAATGATTGGGTTTTTTTATTTATTTATTTATTTATTTACTCTGTTTACATGTCATAGATATCATGCATGCATTGAAACAATATTGACGTTTATTATGAATAAAAGTTCAATATAATAAAATATTTATACAATTTTTTCCATTATATTCCCTTTCACAACATTTCTATTTTTAAAAATTTATAAATTTCATAAATAATCAATATTGAAGAGAGCCCGCATTACGGACGAAACGTAATTATTTTTGTAAAATAAGTTAATGGACCGTCGACACCAATACCATTCACAATACTTTAAAGTCGTTTTATATAGTTGAGGTATTAAAAATTTTTATACATTTTTATACTTAAGAATAATTTTAGTGTGAAAAGATTGTACGTAATAATTGTACTTCCATTGAAACAAAATGTTATTATATTAAATATAATTATATAATAGTGTTTTCGTACATTTTAATAATTAAACGTCTGAAGAGAGTCATAAAAATGTGTTATTTAATTTTTTATTTAAACAGTCAATGTTCAGAATAGAAATAAAGAAAAAATACAAAACTATACATCTTAAATTTACCAATAAACGCTACGCGAATGTAGACAATTGAATGGCATTTGAAAAACTAAAGAAGAAAGAATGAAATAAAACTTTCATTGATTCACATCGACATTTACAAATGCATAGAATGATATAAAAATGATCAATGAAAATATATTAAATACAAATACATCACTATATGACGATCTACGTGGTGTTATATTTACTTCTGTATATAAATTATGGTCATCAAATGATTGCACATAAATTATATAATACACAAACACATGCATATACACAAACGCATGTAATATCGAAATTAAACGTTACCCATTTATTATACATACGTTATCACAACACTCCATAGTGGTATAAGGCATAATAAGAAATAGAACAGGAAGTATATTTTGCTATGTTCGTCAAAACATTTTAGAAAATATGTTATTAAAAAATAAAATTCTTTTTGTTTTTTTTTTTAATTTTATTTATTTATCGTCGCATCTACCTCATAAGGGTCTTTAGCGACTATATATCATTTATACAGTTTTATATAGTACAATACGTTAAATATCTCTAAAGCATTGTTTGAATATATTACATTCTGTTTCGATAGTAGTTATATTGATTACAAATAATGTTGCCTCGTTACATAAAGGTTTATTGGTAAACTATTATACGGTGGAAGAATTAATCAATTTTCTCGGTACGTATATCTTTTAAGAAATTTATAACATTCTCCCAGGTGTTTTTGACGTTAAGACATTTTGCGATGTCTTCTGGAACTCTTTTCGTTCGTCAGATCTTTCTTTCAACATCACTGATAAACGTAGCAATTTTTCTTCAATTTGTTTTATCTTATGATATTTATGGAATTATAATTATTCCAAACATTTTTGATTCATTTATTATCTATATCACTAACTTTTTTCATGATCTTTTTGATTCCGTACGATATAAAATTTGTAATATAGTTTTGCGACTTTTTTATTCAATTTCTACGTTTTCTCAATATTTTACGGATAATTATGATTAATTCTTGACTATTCCTAAATTCCATATATTTTTTACATTTACAGTTTTAATGTTATCCAATATTGAAAAAAAGCCTTTCAGGTACTTGTAAAAGTGATGCATTGTGAGACGTAAAGACTGAACAAATTATAAGGCAAAACGTTAATCTAATTTACATGGTGACACACTGTATAAAATAATCTCGGAATACACCAATTGTATTTTGTTCGGGTCCATTTGAAACTAAAAGCTTTCTTAAAACGTAGTAAATAATGTTGAACTCTACTAAAAGTGACTGAAGGAAGTAAGTTACGAAAGGTGAGAAAACTGACCGATATTTATTAATAACACGGAGTGCTGTCAGAAGCAAGTGCACTTCCTCTTAATAAAAGTAAAGGTTAGGCTTTTGGTAAAATTGAATTCGATACCAGAAAAATATTTAATAGTTAAATGCATTTTTCGAATAGGAATCATGGCGTTACGAAGTGGAAAAAAAAATTACAATAAGGCTCGAAATTCTTTCAAGATATCTTTAGTATTATAAAAGAATGTCAGAATTCCGAAATCGCTGTAACAATGCTTGCCTTCAGGGAAGTATGTCCTGAGATTCACGGGAATCATTTCCATAAAGTTATAATCCATGAAAGTATCTTGTATACATTCCCATTTGCTTTAACGTAATAAAATAATGTAAGCTGCAGTAAATTTGAATTATTAAAAAAAAATCATTTATAAATTTCAATATTGATTCGATCGGATTGCAAGAAAGATCTTTTAATTTGTATTGCGTATACAATGCATACAAATATATTCCTCACGAAACATACGAAACGCGATTATTTCAAAGCGTGTAAAAATAAAGAAATTAACTTTTTTATTTGAAAAGAGCAACTTTTCTGTTTATGAAATTTGAATATGAAAGGGACATGAAAACAGTTTTTGAAATCGGCTGATTTATATGCGAGATTTTCGAACAATTTATAAAATCTTGAATCGGATTCAAAATTTACTTTATCATTTAAATTTCGTGACGTCAAAGTTGACCAAACATAAATGATTTTAAATTACCGTAAAACTGGATATCTCCAACGACAGTTTGAGTTCGTAATCGCATAAAGTAACAATGTAAAGCGTATTAAAAAAAAAAAAAAAAACGCAACGATGCCGTATCGCGATCCCAACGATATGCCAATGCGTCTTGTTTCCCCGATATCAAAGAAAATAAAAAAAAAAAAAAGATAATGAAAAACAAACTGTTACGAAATTAATTAAATGCGGAAAACGCTGCACAGTTATCTGGCGTGCAATTCTCGCGTATACTCGAAAGAATAAACAATCAAAATAACCGGTGATTTGATAAAAAGACGCGAACTTTTTTTATACGTAATTATTGCATGTAATGTTGAATATGATCAAATAATTCTCCAACGATGTGAAATTATGAAAAGGGTGACAAATTTGATGAGATTCAACGAGAAGTGAATATTACCCCTTTGGAGGACAATTGAGAGCTCGATTATATTTGAAAAGTTTGAAAAACAGAAATACTATTTGAAATACAATCGATTAACAATGATTTCGCGAAAAACTACAATTACGGAAATTGTACTCAAATTACAGAAGAGCTTCCACAAATCCATCCACGTGATTGAAGGCTTGATTTTTGAACACATTTTATGGAAAATATTGATCTGGAGAAAATAGCAGAATCTTCTGGAACTTTTTTGCAGAACGTTTAGAGTAAGTCGATGAGAACAGATACCAAACGAATAATCATCTATTTTAGTTATTACTATAGTTATAGCTTTAGGATGCAAGAAATACTTCGTAAAGTGGAAGATCATGTCCTTATATTAACGAAAAAGTAGTTTCAATTGTATATAGACAAGACAAACAGGGTCGTTTATGCCTTTTGATGATATCAAGATAAAGTTTGGAAATTAGGTAGATTCAGTAAAAAATATTTTTAAGTAATTAAACGCATTAGTGGTTTGGGATCCAGGGAATAATTACAATTAAACATCGAAAGTCAGTAGGGACAGGAACCTTAAATTGATACTAACATGGAAATTACGGAGACATTCTACCTTATCATGTGCACATCAAAAAGTCCATTCGCAATTATCCAATAACTGGGGATTTCATATACTCTAGACTGTACGTCGGGAACTATATTCGTTAAATTAGCTACTTCCTTAAGCCATAAATCATTATCGACTCCAATTTCATAACGAGACCTATTTGAAATAATTCCGAGATTCCATTATGAATACAAGTATTATATAAGACTAATAACCGTAGTGTTCGGAATATTTTATAAAAAAAGGTGACCCTTAATTTAGGATATGTGAATATATATGTAAAATGGAGTTGTGTAACAAATCCACTATATATGAACTTCTGTTCGCAGGAAAATCATATTTTCTATTGTGTTATGCTAGTGAATAAATGTAGTGCTATTAAATTTTTATTTATTACCACCTTTATCTCACTTAAATTGAGCTTTATAAATAGGTAACAAAATAGATAATATATGAATTTAGGGATGCATGTGTAAAGACGAGAAAGTAAGGAAAGCGAGATGGATGTGTCGGTCATAAAGTTATTTACTATAATAAGCGAATAATAAGCGAATTTTCCCTCGTTTATTCTTTATACATCTCACGTCAACATTCCATTTACTTCACTTGTATCGAATTGAAGGATTTTCTTGTGAGAAAATTGTTTTTCAAAATAATGGTCAGGGGAAGTTGCATCATAAAAAGCTGTTTTGTTTAAGTTCGTGTCATTTTAAAAAATGAATCCTCACATATCTGCTGTAGAATATTTCAAGAAATATATATCACAACACATAAATTCTAATAGAATTTTATTTGAATGTTTGCAAATAAAATAAAATGAGTTATTCCAAAAACGTTTTACGGGTACTTTTGCCAAATGTGCTAGTATTTTTCAATGAATATTGTACGAATATTCAAAATAATTTTTCATATATTGTTAATGCCAAACATAATACTTGTTAGTTTAAACGCGATTATGGAAATTGTTCTAAATAAAATATAGCCGTAACATTCTAAGAATATTCTACGAAAATGAATGTGGTGAATATTCTACTAAAAACACAATAAATTCATACGTAACGAAACAGGTTAATTTGAAATGCTGTATAATTGATTTTTGTGTGTAAATAAACCGTGAAATTCTCTTTACGATTTTAAGCACGTAGTTCATTACGCGCCCGAACATCAGCATCGTTTTCTGTAATTATAAAATTGTATGTATTGATGAGTGGACGTTTCAAAAATGATGTAGCATTCGGTGAATTTTTGTGATTCAAAATTATTCAAAAAAGAAAATTTATTGGAAAAATTCATTTCAACTTTAAATTTGCATAATAGAGGAATACTCGCAGCTCATATTAATAATTAAAAATGTTACACCTTCATACATATATTTACAAAATCGATAAAACAAATTCGTTAATACGTCGGAATATGAAATAATTTTAATACTATAAATATTTATAATTTTGTTACCAATTAATCATTAATTGATAGAAATGAATAACAGCTAAGAATTGTAATGAAAGTACATTATAGAATATTATATTGTTTTATATTATCTCAAGTAGAAATTAATCGCGGCATTCCGTTTTATTTTAAAGGCCCTGTATCGGAAAACCATCATAAAATCCATACGAGAAAATCTCTCGATTCTGTCTAGATTTTACTTAGAAAATATATCAATTTAATAGTGAAAATTCTGCCTCGTTTCTGTATCGCTTTTATCTAGAAAATACCAGATATGACGTCATATCCATAAATGGTACTCTTTCTATAACAAATATTTTTTAGATTGAATAAAGAAGTCTATTAAAATTCACGGACATGGAAAAGAAAGAACCCGAACCATTTCATAAAAGAAAATGTAAAGCACAATAATTATAGTGATAAATAATAATTTAACAGTACTACTTAATGAAAAAGACTTCATTAATAATTAATGTGAATCATTTGCTAAATTGCAAATATTAGATTTTAAGAAATGTAAGTTGGACATGCAGAAAGGGAAAATTATAATGTCCATCACATAAAAAAAAAAGAATGTCAGGAGCAGGAAAAAGAGGTATGCTTAGAAATTCTCGGCGGATTGTGAAGAATGAGAGTAAGAATATGAAGAACAAGGAGGAAATAAAGAATTTGGAGATGATTGTGGTGAAGAAAATTATGACAATCACGGCATTGACGTCAATAATATTGGCCATGCAAATAGTGATAGTGATAAAAATAATGGATGTGATAATGATAATTATGACAATGATGAATGATGTTGATATAAAGTAATGACAATACTGATGAACAAGAACAAGACCTACAAATAAATATCATTAATAAATTGCGTGAGGGGCACAGTTTTTCACGGTTTTTCATCTATACAGTTTTTTCCTAGATAAAAACTAGGCAAATTTGATACATACGCTACGATAGCAATTTCTACTAGGGGTATTGTAAAGATTTAGAAATTTCAGGTGAGAGTTGAATTTAAATAATAAACATTTTCTCGAGTCAAAAAATTACGCGGAGAGACTGAAAATAACAATATTTCTTTTATTGCATGCTCTTCATTGTAATCAAATTTTTTGTAATATTTTTTCATAATATTTGGAAATAATATTGTAAGACTTTTTTGTAAGAATAGAAAACATTAGGATAAAACTTTTTTAAAAAGAGGACTTACAAATCGATAGGCGTTGAGTCAAGACGAAAAATTAGTTTGTTGCTTTAGAGAAATCACAATATAATCATATTTGGCAATCAAGAATTAATCTTTCTAAACCATTATATATGAAAAATTAATGATGTACGTTAGAAAGAAACACGTTGCGTAGCATGAAAAAATAAAAAAGACTCGGGAGATTTTCGGCATACGTGCCTTCGATATACGACATACATTCGTTAATATATATTATTATTATTCATATATTGCTGCAGCTATTTATATTTTATACAGTTTGTACTTTACCATATATAGGGGGACAGTAAGTAGAAAGCGGTCTTATACACGCTGTATATATTGTTTTTTTCATTTAATTATATTTTTCATTTAAATATTTTTTAATAATTTTTCATTTAATTATTTTCTGAATCCCGAAAACATTGTTTTACATGATAAATAATAACTATGGCACTTTCGTATGCATTTCACATTAGACACATTAATAACCCTTTGCGAATATTATTTCCAGAAGAATTGGAACGTAATTATACTTAATTTTAAATACACACATACATACTTTGATGGAAGTAATGAAAAATGTAAAATTTATAATTGTACACATAGATAGCTGCATAATTATTAGCCTAGTTTTATATTCAACAAGGATAAAAGTTCACTTTTATAATAGTTTTATTATAGAATAATTCTAATCTACCTTAATGTCAGCAGCCTAATGTAGGGCATAGTTGATTTGTACACCTAAAACAAAATGAAAACATTATTGTTATTACGTGAAACATACATTTTGAATATTTCGAGAATAATGTTTAATAAATATTTCATGAAATTCACAATCGTATGTTTACACTTGATATTGGGCACATGTACTTATGCCATATAAGAAATAGTTAGAAAACACGAAACGATATACATAACTATTCGATTTTGAGGTAATGAATTAATTATTAGCAAACATTAAACATCAGAACCAGTGTTATAGGCGGCCTCGATTGTGGTTATCTAAATTGACTTCGTCGATATTCAACTTGACGACACACGTGCTTAAGCTGACTTTAAATTAAGTTAACGGGTCAGTAGTTAAATTCCATTGTCTCACTAATATCAGATACAAAGTTTGAGCATAACTTCCCAAGGCATTGTTGATTGCTAGACGCTGTTGTTAATGAGGGAAATATATATATATGTATTAAGTTCATTACGTCTAATGGGTTCCTTTCAATAAAGGTCGTTTAAATTCTGAATTACTATATAATCTTAAACTTTGTTTGTTTTACAAGATAAAAATGGTTTTATACTACCATTTTTACTAATTCAATTAAAAAATTTATAAACAATTTAAAAAATGTTTATTGTAAGAATTTAAATACGAGAAAAATGGAAAAAGCGGAAATATGTGAAATATTTTTTCCGATTCATTTGACGATAAATTGCCCGATCGTCGTATTTAAACTTATGAAATAAGTATCATGATTCAGAGTCTTTTCTTAATAAATATAAAAAACGATGATTTTCCTAAAAGAGGTTTTATGAATATTACAGAAGTGGATGTAAAGGAGAACCTTCTACATAATTTTCTCATTTATTCAGTGCCACCGTAATCTTAAAATTTTTTTAAATATAATTTTGATGGTTATGAAAAAACCCAGATGAATTTTTGCTATAATCAGAAAGCTTACAATAAAAACAATGATATAATGTATTAACATATACAATAAATTATCAAAAGTTTTAATCAACAAGGCATTTATCATTCATATACATAATATATTCGCACCGTTAATCATTACTTCGACCCTACCGTAGGTTGGTTCGAAGTATTGAATTTTGTCACACGATTTAAATTGGTTAATAAACTTTTGGTATTCTGATCGGCTGCGGCGAAGGGCGGCAGAGGCGAAGCCCCTATAGTGTCTCTTATATTTATTATCTCTTAATATTTCTTTCGCACATTAAGGTGATTCTATATAGTAGAGCAGTTACCGACCTAACCTCAAAATAGGAAAAGTATAAATAAAAAAGGATTGAAATTTTTTTTTTAAATTCGGGCTTTGGAAGGGTGATTCTACATAACATATACAATCTTCAAAAAAATATCGCTGAAATTGGTTCAAAATTAAACGTGAATTATCCGAAATAAATTATTTTTGGTATTGGTAAAAAAAATATTTTATTTCGGATAATGTTCGTTTAATTTTAAACCAATTTCATCGATATTTTTTTAAGGATTGTATATGTTATGTGGAATCACCCTTCCAAAGCCTAAATTTTGAAAAAACGTTTCAGAAAAAACGTTTCAATCACTTTTTATTCATATACTTTTATGGTTGAAAAGCTCGGTCGATAACTGTTCTACTTTAGAACCACCTTAATTCTGTAAATTATTCGTTTTCTCCGTGTGTTCATCAATTCGTTTCCTCATGATGGACACGCTTATTTGCTTTATTCACATTTGTAAAAAATTCTTTATTTATATAATTCATTTTATAGAATCGATAGAATCGATGGAATCGAGATGTTGTTTGTTTATTATGCCTATTAGTTTCGTTTATTAATTCGTTAATTTTTTTTTAATATTAATCAAATACTATATTCATTTATTCATTCCATCCTCTACTTTCCCTCTTCTTTCCATCCTTTATTCATTTGGTATTTTATTCGTTTCGTTATCGAATACTGTTTCTTTCTTTATTTTATTGTAATCCTCAATACATTTTATCGATTTCTATATTTTAATCCTTTAATCGTATAATAGCAGAATTTGTTCACGTGAATAAATTCTTATTTGTTTATTCTCCCCTCATTTACACATTCTCTTTGATTCTTCTAATTGATTTTTCAATTAACACCTTTTTACTACTGATCAGTAAATTTGTATAAAGATTTGTTTAAATAAAATTTTAGTCGCTGGATTTTATTGCGCAAGTACTTTCTATAATTTACTTGCGGGAATACAGTTTATGGTTCCGATTTCCTGGTAACCAAACTCCCTTATTAAAAATAAAGAAATAATTCCTAAAAGCGGTAACTGTATCTATGGCTTAATTGCTACTCATCCTAATAATAATAATAAAAAACAATGTTTAGAAGAATAAATGAATGGTTCCCCTTGCTTCTTTGTATCCCCCAGAAAATTAGGAAAGTATCCCATTGAGGTTCGAGAGGTAGTATAGAAATGATATCACACCACTAATTGTCGGCAAAATTTCGTATTTCAAACAGACATGTTGAAGAGAAAAATTTTAAAATCTGTAAATTAATGTAGATATATATGCCAAGAATAACACATTCTTTTCTTCACTGGCATTTGCTTCATTTTGTTATTATTCGCTTGATTGGTTCTTGTTTCAATTCAATTCCAATTGGATAGAAACGACAATATATAGAGGAAAGAAGAAATTAATGTAACATTAGTAATGGATTAATCTAAGCAAAAATAGAATTCTCTTTTTCTTTGTAATTCAACTAAGAACGAAATATATTTTTGTAAAGTGGGTGCGCGAAGTTACGTTTCTCGCACTCCCGTCTTCGATTCTTCCATCACGCATCGGTACGCGGGCCATCAGTTTCAGTATGTCTTTCAGGTGATTTGGACTCGAATACTATCGTCGTTTTCCTCAAATATAGTGAATTTGACGTCGATGGGACCTTTTTATTATACCCTTAACCCTAAGGCTTATATTTTTTCCTTTATATAAAAGTCTTTTTTCCTAGTTCGAGTGCGACTCGGATCGAGATCGTTGATGGTTCGGTTATCGCTGCCGCACCCTCTCAAAGCTTGACATGCGCCATGACCTGCACACAGGTAAAGGAGCATCCTTGCTTGTGTACACAACATACAGTGGTGCGTCGGGTATCACTTGCAAACTGTTCCAATATACGAGTGTAGGAGCTTGATGGGCGTCGAAGGGCAAAACGCACCGCCAAGTTACCTATATACGTTATACATATATATAGGTGCAGGCGAACACGTGGCGAGGGATGGGCGATCTAGCCGGATTACGCTTCGCGCGCATATATACGCAATCGGTGTTTGTCCGTAGATATTTATCTCCTGTCGTTTCATTGTCTTCCGCGAATAATGCGACACCAAGTGCTGCGACGAGATAATTATAATTTGACGATGTCATCGCGTCACTCGTTTAAAGTTAGGAAATTAGCTGTGCACCGCAGTATAACCCTGCGATATTGACTTCAAAATTGAAGCATTTATCTTATTTTTTTCGTTTGTTCATTTCAATCCCCGATGCGATCCAAACGTCTGTTTCGTATAAATTCTTTCAATCCTTTATTTTGTCCATTTCTTTCCTTGTGCATCATAAAAAAAAATATTTACGAATAAACATTGGAAAGAATTTAATTCACTCGTTTCAGATATTTCAATGTTTTATTTTTCTCATTAATACATTCCAAACTTCATTCAGCATTTTCCTTCTATTCGTATCGGATGAAGTTGTCTTGAATGAGATTGATCCGCTAGTGAAATTTCATTATATATTTACTTCCCGCGAAATATTGTAGTTTTTTTTTGGCAATGTACATGACGTTCGACTAAAACGAGCTTTTTGTTTTACAGTTTATCACGAATGGAGCTCACAATAGCCACTACTGGAGACTCGTTGATTTGATGCTATCTGAGTTTTGGAACATCTCAAGACTGATGGTTGTTTACGACTAATTTCACGAAAACCATTATGTCGCACTATTAAACAAATACTATATTATATGTTTTCATCGACTATTTATTCACGCAATTGCAATTATACGTGAAAGGTATAGTGTATACTAGCAACGACAGGTATAGTATAATATAGTAATCGTGTTTACTCCGTTTTAATTGTGTTTTCAATTATAGATAGCCATAGAAGACCATAAAACTGTAAGCCAATTAAAAACCAAAAATTAATTAATTTGATATTATATATCCGTATTTTTATTACGTTTCGTATTTTTATTTACACTTTTCGATTAATTCGTCTCTTATAGATTAGATAATTTTTTTTTTATAGAGAGTAAAATTACATCGAGTATATGAAACTAGATTCGACAAGGATGCTGTTTTATTTTTCGGAGGAAGCGTATTATTAATATGATAGAGCATCCTATATTTACGTGCATTTACTAAATCTACCCGTTTGTCTATATGCATGGGTATATGCATGCCAGGCGCGTGCGGAGTACACATATATAGAGAAATCCGCGTTTAACCTAAATATGCAAACATGATTATTGAATTCAAGCTTTTAGTCATTTCTATATATCAGCATGAAAGAATAAAGTTAGATTTTAGAAATGCAATTAGTTCGGATAAAAAATGTACGCCCTATGCTGCCTATTTGACAAAATCTGATATATATATAAATATAGACGTTTGTTTTAGTAAATAAGTATGTGAATTACTTAATTCGAAGTATTTATAAAAATTGGCGATAAAAATGTTCATACTTTCGTCGTCATTTCGCAGTATTCGGGTTACGCGTGATTGATAACAATTGGTGACAACGACGAAAATCGTAGTCATCACCTTCGCACACTACATATAGCTAGACAGACGTGTAACTGATTGGCCTTCAGTGATGATTGTGCTTACCCCCTCCCCCACCCCCAAGGATCTGCAAAACATTGGAATATTCGAGAATTTTTGTTCGATTTAATGTTCAACCGCGACATCAGGCTCGATGTTTGTTTTCGTACGTCAACAACACGCCCTATACATATACCCGCTCGGAGCGATTCTCGACGATCCATTTATTCTATAAAAATACAGGACGGGAGTAATTGCACGACGATGCAACCTGAATATTTAATGCGTTCTTGCGTATCGGAACATTGAGAAACTTTTACAATTTAACAGATTTCAAATATATGATATACGTCATTGTACTTTTTAAACTTTCCGCACATAGATTAATTCAGTTTACATAGTTTTTATATATAGCTTTTATATTTTATGTATTTTTTTCCATTGGATTGATCATTTTTTATTTTGTATTGTAATATTCCTTTTATTCTCATTTTAATTATTTTATCAAATAAACATACAAAAAAATGACAAGGGGAGAGTATAAAATAAAAAAAATTAATAAATAATTCTTTGCTGAATTTTTGGGCCAAATTTCGGATCCACATGTGTAAGAACTATAGTTGAGACTTCTCTAGTTGACTCCGGATGAAGGTGCGCTAGTCCGCCTTGAGTGCAGAAATATCCCTTTGATGGGAATCAGAATGTACACTTCTGGTGTGACTAAATGCCTTTTGACCAGCTTACTTATTGACATATATCCGATATGATTTATTAAAATTAGGCTGTTCATCTCTTCTGAAGCTAATGAATGTTAGCTACCTCTTTTGCCAAGTCACTTTTTCCTTCATCGACCATATATCGTAAAGAGAGCATACTTGCAGAAAAAGATCTCGAGATATATTGCGGAACCAGCGCCATCCGACAATACCGATTAAAATTATTCCAATAAGGTGTCTCTGCACTGATCGTTATCGATGTAATCAATTTGAAGATGCTCTCTCTCCTGAACATTAAGAGTTCAGGCGACCTATATTTACGTTTTATTTTTTTCTCTCCCTTACATTCTTCGTTTATAGACATATAAGTAAACAAATGTCAATATAATCGCTTATTACACTATTTCAACATTTATACAGCAAAATAAATTTGAGATGATCTTCAGGAAACATTGTATTTTATTTCTGCTTTTAATATCCATTAATGTAGATGTAAATCCGGCCGATGATAAATTAATCCATAAATTTTGACAAAGATCCGACGACTTAAAAATCTAGTAGCGCACTTATCAGGGAAACGTGTTATATATAATGGGTATCGTGACTTATTACAATCGTTTCCCTGATGTAAGAGCTTTCTTTAAAATTTATTGAATTTCCATCCTTATTTCATGAATAATTTTAATGTTTAAAAGATAAGACCTTTTATAATTTGTTTTAAAAACTAAAAATGATATAGTGTACTTCGTATGATCTTAGATCGATACCTCTAAATAAATGCCTGTTATTAAAAAGTAAATTTATTATCTCAGCATAAATAATTTAGTATACTGAAAAAAAAATGCGATTTTCAAGTAAATATTTACTTGAATTAAGAAAATGTTCCCTTCTTTTTAGTAAATCATACTTAATTCAAGAAAATCTTTTCTTCATTTAAGTAAACATTTACTTGCTACTGTTCAAGTAAATATTTACTTGAAAATAACAATTTTTTTTTCAGTGTATAGATTTTTAAAAGTGAACATAAACAATGTAAGAATTAGAAATCGTGAATATAACAAAAACATATCGTTATGCATCTACATTACATTTATATGAAACATATCGATCATTTCTATCAATATTTTTCTTGAAAATATTCAGTTTCGAATTGTACATTAAATATAACTAAATTTAAAGAAAGATTTCTTTATCTTGAAATGTTACTTTTCTCGATTTGTAGGTGATGTAATATAGAAGACATGAATTTCTAAGCATTTAAATTTAACCGAAACTTCGCTTCAACTCCACTGTAAACCGTGTAACAACATATACATATATATATAAGCTTTTACACAGACTTACACGTATATAAACTTTCGAACGATTTACCCTCACATAACCCAATAATCCGCGAAGTAAGTATCGATCTTTACATGCCTGTTAGTTTTGTTACCTTGTTTTTGATCGTGACTTCGAATGGAATGAAAAAATCGAAGTGAATTCTAGAGCTGCGAAATGATATGAATATAGAGAAGAAAAGCAGATCTAATGCCAAACGAAAATTCGTGTGTTGCTTCGTCTACGCAATATTAGACTCATTGCCAGTTTGAGAGAAGCATTCGAAACTTTTGATTTTAGATCGAATCATGAAAGCTCCAGGAAATTGCAATTCCTTATACTTCAATGTGTTCGAGATTGCCCGGATGCGAAATTGCCGGATTTTTTTCTTTTTTTTTAAAGCAAATGACCTGCTGAAAATTGCAGAGCTAGTAGCTTCACGAACTGTGTGCGCTGGCACGTAATAAAATCAAAATTCTTGCTTGGATACGTACATATTAAAATTTAACGTCGATTTGTTTGTGAAAATTTGTTATTTTTTTTTTGTTTTTTTTTCTGTGCTCGATTTTTTCACTGTGCTCGCTTCAATGTCGCGTAATCATTTTCATAAATAAATTTGGAAATATTATGATATATTTCTAATTTTTATAAATCCAACTACTGCATGTTAACAACAAATTGAAATTAATTACTGAAAATTACTGTGTGTACCTGCAGTGAAACGTAAATTTGTGTAAAGATGAATTTCTGTAAAAATATACATTTAGCAAATTTGCATTTAATGGTTTAATTCACTGTAAATATACATCAATTAAGGAGTGAAATATAAGTTATAAAGAATATTAACGGTAATGGCAGCTAGCTGCATTGGAAGTATTAAAAATAATATTAATTTTTAAATGACAAATATTATATAAAAAATTATAAAAATATATAATTATGTTCATAATTATATATTATATATATATATTTTTTTTTTTTTTATTAGTACTTTCAATTTATACAATATTATAAACGAATAGTTTATATACATGTATATATATATGTGTACTGAGAGAAAATTTCAGTAAATTCAACTAAATATTTCGTTATTATGACTTCCATGCAGTTTACATGGCCTATATTTAATTGTAATAACTACAATTTAGTTGATTATACTAAACATGTCGTTGATTTAAACGATTCGGCATGTGGAGAAGAGTAACCTATATATTTAGTTGAATTTACTTAAATTTTCGATCAGTATATAATTATGTATATGTATATATATGTATAATTATGTATATGTTTTATTATGTTCGTATAATAAAAAGATGATCGTATTTTTAAAGATTCTGCAATAGAAGAACATGGATATATTCTATATACTATATATATGGTTTTGTGAGGCGCTGGCGAAATTTTATTTTATTTTATTGTCAAATGCTGTAATAATAACTGGGATAAGAAATTTAGATTCGAGACCGCTCCAACTTCAATTTTCTCTGAAGTAGATACAGCACTTGTATAAAATCACGGAATTTCTAAGTGTTCAGCCGCGTTTCGTTCCACATCTGAGTAAGATGGACTGAAAACTACCCGAGTTAGATTTATTATTAATTTAATAATAATTACTCTATATTCTTGCCTGTTGGAACATATATGTTTTGTGTATTTCTTTTATGTAAATTTTTTTTATATGCAATATATGTAATATCCCAATAAACATTTGGAGACATAAATATCTAAAAGATATTTTTTAGACGTCTTTATTTAAAAGGATATCTAAAAGATGTCTTTTGGAAAGAGGTGTTGCATAAGACATCTAAAAGATGTCTTTTAGATATCTATTCGACATTTTTAAGATATCTTGCCAGGATCGCAAGATATCTTTTAGATATCTTCAAGGGGATATTTTGTTCGCCACTTATTTCTTGGAGTATTAAGAAAAATTTTCCAGTATGCGAACGTTTAAGAAACGTGTGCACACATGCATGCGTCCTCTCATATATGTGAAACAGGTGATCACACGTGGAGTACATGGAGAGACGGACAAAACAAAAAAGGATAAAAGTTTCGGTGATTCATCTGTTATTTTGACAAAATTGTCGGTAAGACAGAAATCTCGGAAAACCCGAATGTGTTTTCTCGGATCGGTTTAGCAGCATATTAAATATGAGGAATTTAAGTGTTTCAAATAAAATTTCCTCATGTGCGATTTTAATTTTTTATTTGTTTATTTTTTTTTTTTTTTAAAGCACAATTTTTCAAAGTATTTTTCGTGAAATACTAGTAATAATGAACATTTTTTTAATGTATATACAGCATTAAAAACATTGCACTATGAATAAAATTTATAAAATAATTAGTGTTTTTATCTCTACAATCGATACATATGTAAATTAATTTGTATCCCCACCATCCTAATAGGCATGTATTCTATCATTATATTATTGCGATTTACCAAATGTGGCTATTTTCGTAGAGCGAAAAATGAAATATTTCAGAGCAAACACATTTCGGCATTTCAAACATTCTGTCCTGAAAACGTTTCATGTCACTGGACCAAATTTCGACGTCGACCCGAAACTTGTTTATTTCTAAAAATAACGGTTTAATGCGGCGCATTTGTATATATACATAGATTAAATAGACATCAAAAAATCATTAACATTAAAATGCCCTGTACTAATATTTCACAAAGATTAATTGCATGCGGTTAATTTGAAATCAATATTTACAATCAATATCCCTTTCGAAATTCACGATTCAAGCAAAAAAAAAATGTCTTGACCTTTAATTTATAACGTTAAATTATGCTTTGTTTGTTATTTATTAACAAACAGCGTGTATAACAAGCCCAAAAAGCGTGCTTTACTGAAATCCCTGTTTCAATCAATGTAGGAAAAAAAATTCTTTTTCATGTAAATTAACGTTAACTACCTTATATAACGATGCTCAGTAGTGCAGGAATGTCAGCCAATAAACGTAATTAAATTCAAACCCTTTTACATTCTTTCGTGTGCCAATCAATATAACGTTAGGGAAATATTCCATTCAGTTAAAATCACATGTAAAATTTAAGAAATTTTTACGAATAATTCTTGTTTAATTTAGCGATTTTGTGTTGTTTTAATCTTTAAAATACTTCCTATTATAATTGCATATTGCATAAAACATTGGTCAATATTCAATAAATATGTTTTTATCTAAATATTTTACGCAAGACTTCGTATTGCACAGATAATTTTTGTAACTATTACGAATTTAAACTTATCCAATATTTTAATGGACATAAATAAAAACATGTTACGATTGTATAAATCAAAATGGTAGAATGATGATTTAATAATTATAATATACATTTTTTATATCCTTAAAACTGTAGAAATCACTTATATCGACTCGCGCAGTATTCAATGAGATATATACACAATGTTCTCAAATTGTTATCATTTGACAAACTGAGTAATGTTTTTTTGAAACGGTAGATATTGAACACTCTCAAGTGGTCGCCATTAAAATATCTGGATGTCTTATATATTCTCCTATTCTTTTGTCATTGAAAGAAATAAGAAATGAAAATAGTATTTACAGATAATAAACATAGTTTTAACAATATCGAAAATCGATGATAAAAGACTCAGATTGTGATACTTGATTGAAATAATACCATACATATTTTCATTTCGACATTTTCGATGTTATAGGAGAAATAATAAAATTTTTTGAATGTTATTACTTTCTTTTATTTCCGAACTTTATTTGCATTTTCCATTTACAGAATGTAGTAAAAACTGAAGGCGTGACAGAGGACAAACAATATACGGTTCATGAATTGAATTTTTTATCACTATAATCAAAATGAATTTTTCGTAACTTACAAATAAAATTTGTTAACAATAATAATGTAGCGTGAAAAATATTTACGGTAAAAAAAAATGAATATTAAAATTGAATATTCCAACTGCTTCCCTCTTAGTCGCTTTCGGTTAGTGTGCTAAACGGTTACTGCATTAAATGCATTAGCAGTGTCGTGTCGGTAGCAATTGAGCGCGTGTCGTAGAGTCACGCGTCGGGATTTTGGTCGATTCAAGGAAATCAGAACAATAATACAGTATATATAGTATGTAAACAACAACAAAAGCAGATATCCATTCGAATAGGAAAAACAGCCTCCAGAAAAATATTTCTAATTTCACTTATAGATCTAAAGAGCTTTTACTTTTTGCCTTTTTTATTTGTTGCTAATAATGTCACACATTGAATATGATTGGCGATTGAAATTGATTCTTATTAGTGCTTAGTAAATAATGGATATCTCCTTCATTATACGCAGTTGGTTAGATTGGTATACAAATAAAAATGGTCGTCAGAATGGCAAACAATACCAGGATATTTTTCATCATTCCATGCGCATAGATACATACAAAAAAATAAACAGAATAAAAATCTAGAAAATATTACAGACAATGAAATATTATTGAAAATAGCCACGATAAACAGAGAAAACTAATGAAAATAATAGAAATTATTGGAAAATTTAGATTAACGAATATTATTAATAAGAATGGTGGTAAACGGAAAAAATTTGATAAAAAAATTGACTAATGACGAAAAGTTTAAAAAATGGTAACCAATAATTTGAATAATGCCTATGTTTAAAAAAGTGATAAAAGTGTAGGTGAAGATAAAGTGGAAAATTAAATTTTTACCCAAAACTGTTTAAAGAAAATAAGAAAATTGGTGAACTACCCTGGTAGAAATGAAAACATTTTTTAGCTAATTCTTAGACAAGTCAGATAGTTACCATGTTAAAAGCATAGGAGAAATGGATAGTGTAAGAAAAAAATGGACAAATTTCTACTAGGGTACGAGTACATAAATTTTGATTTATTTAAATTGTGCGTGTATACATAATAATCACGAAATTTGAAGTATATATACTTTGTTTCAATGTTACATTTCAAACCGGTATAGTGTGTTTTTTGTGACAATTCTGTACACATATATTCGATATTTTGTCCTATACATATACGAATTCGTGTAACATTCTGGCGAATGACACAGGAAAAGATTTCTAAAGTTCAAAAACAAATTTCAGTCAGCATTGATTGTTCTTCATCGTAAATAATATATTGTATATAAATATGTACAGGATATTATTTATTTAATTTATCATTTCATTGAATTTGAATTGCGTAACAAATTTGAGTATACCTTTCGTGGGTGCCGGAAATTATTGCAACGGAATACAGCATTCCATCGTCGTAACGTGAAAAAGTTTTATATCCAATATTTTATACCCGAGGCTATATATATATAGACAGTCGTAAATTTGCACGCGAGATGTGAAAAATTTCGATGCCTTTTTGAATACGGTTATTATTTACATTATTCAAATTGTGAAAGTGATTCGTCGAGTACTATATGGCAGAAAATTTATAAAACGATTGTTATCTTGTACAACTTCTGATGAAAAGTAACGTCCGTGAATGTGGGTATATGTTCGACGCTCGAAATTTCGCGGCAGTATGAATATTAATGAATATTCGTAGTATCTGCATATATAAAGCACTGGAATACATACAATATTCAAGTTAAATGGGTCGAACCCTTACGGAAATGTACACCAAAAAATATTGTTCGGGGTCCGAAATGACACCCAAGTCGGTGTAAACACTAAAAAAATGGGTGTAAACACTAAAAAGAGTGTCATTTCGGACACCGAACATATTTTTTTCTGTGAGGGAAGTAACAAATAAATTTCCGTTGAAAACTTTGTAAAGAGAGGAACAGGGTATATTTAATCAAACCTATATTATCTTGACTTTATACCATTTTAAAATTCGTAATGTTTATAAGTTGATGCACTAATAAAAGATAATACATTCTAGTTGATGTATGCTACATATATATAGAATATGTCCCGTGTTGTATAATGTCCCATCCTCTGGGTGCATGAAATCTTTTGTAAGAATAGCATGAAAAAAATCGAGTCTACAAATCAAGACAAGGAGTCTATTAGTTTCAGTTACGCATATATATTTCTTATTGCGAAACATAATGTTTAGAACATTTGCATGATGTGACACAATTTATCAAACTTAAGCAGCACAAAATGTACTTGAAAAAAGTTTATATACATAAATGATATTCAAGAAATTTTCTATTTCCCTATGATTATATATTTCCTACATAGTATATTAAAAATAGCAGTTTTTTAAAATAAACGAATAAATGAATAGAATATTGCATGCATGATAAATAATAAACACCGCGATTATTATAGTTATTAATAACAGTTAATGAATTTCTCTAAATGCATAAGTCGTTTTAATGGAATTTTAAAATCACGTGAAATGTTTGACAATATATATATATCCTGTCCAAAGTGATAAAGGTCAATTTTGACATTACTGCCCTCGAGGTGAACGATGTAAATAATACATTGATATAGACTACTGAAATAAGATGACTGCACTGACATATACTCTTTTCTGTTGGAATTTTACTAAAAATTCCGTCACTCACTTTTAATTCTGAATATATTTGTACACATCATTTTTCACACACAAAAACAAAACATGCCACAACCGTATATACGTATATCTAATTCACGTATATTTTTTGATAAATGACCAGAAATTAAGAAAGAAAACGTAGTATTTCTAGAAAGTTTCATATTTTTAAAATGCATTTACCCGCTCAATTTTATAAGTATAAAATGTGAGAAGTTTTTATTAACAATAATTTCTTACGTTAAAAGATTGAAAAATCTTCTTGTCAGAAAGCAACAGGCTTGTGAGAATCGTCGAAAGCGTAATCAATACTATTTTTTGTTAACTTTATAGCAGTTCTAAAAATTATAGAAAGACACATATATATATTTATGCATATATATTTTCTTATGTTTACTAAATTAGATCATCATTTTCCATTTTAGTATCTTCGTACTTCGAAGTAAGATTGACAATAATATCATTGGCATTAGTGATGTATGGGTAGAAAAATATTTATTTTTGAAATTGTTCAAGTTCGTTGATAATATTACAAGTTTACGAAGACACTCTCATTTGAAGCATGTAATGTGCTTTTATACAAATTATTTTTTCATTTTACATTACGCAATGTGTTTACAACAAATGGGCGAAATAAAACGCAGCAATCCCGTTACTCAATATCAAATTTATTTTCTTCTAAGGCAAGGACTCGTGAATGTGAGCTGTCGA
>JAPYZR010009655.1:0-11500 GCA_030522945.1 Trichopria nigra
AAGAGTTGAAGTTCCGAATAAAAATTAGCGAGTGGTCATTTCCCCTCGCCGAAACGCTCCCTCTCGAATCTCAGAGTACCTACGTTTCGATTCGAACAACGGTATACACGCACACCTGTAATCTGCAAACATTTGTACAGATTATAATCGTTTTTCATCTATTCTGTAAAATAGTGAAAACCTCATCTATATCTTCTTTTTATTTCACGAGTTTTATGATTTTGTCTCAGAGAAAGTTTATGTTTTTTATTTCCATTTCACTGCTTTGTGCACCGTAAAAACTGCATGTAAATCCTAAATGTACAATACATACAAATTTACAGTTCAAAACATATTAAGAGGCTAACATGCTGATGACGGGTCTTACTTCCTATATATATAATTCAAGTATATCGGAGTACAGGAACAGGCGCATCAACAAACAGTGCGTCAATTTTTTACCAAGTTTTACAATGAGCTCAGGAAAATGTTTATGAAATTAATCTTTGTTGTAATTTGAATCAGTGAAAAATAGTCTTAAATGAAGTCTCTCTATATATCAAAACAGTTTTTATCAACCGCGAAGTCAACATTTTCATTATATTGAATTTAATCAAAGATGCAGAAATTGTAAGAATATGATTTACTACATAGATATAATGTTGATACATACTTGTAAACACATATTTGAACAGGCATGTATTTAAAAGTTCGAAGATAAATATAACCTAATTATTTCACGGAAAGAGTGAAAATTGAGCTATTCTCCAAAAGAGTGAATTTTCACTCTTTAAGAGTGATATTTTACATTGTTTGGGGTCAAATTTTACATTATTTTGGAGTGAGTCGGAAAATGTACACCAGATCCCAGAAAGAGAGAAATGTCATCCTTAAAAGTGTGAAAATTCACATCAAGAAATCTAAAGAGTATATGAAATTAATAAAAAATTTCAATAAATTCACACTTACTGACTTATTACCCCTCCATATTAATTTGTCAACTATTGTTAAAAATGTCCGGATACTCCCACAAACTGTCACAAATAAAAATACACAAAGTTTGCCATCTCTTAACGTTTAATCCGACGTAATATTCAATTATTCCTTGTTCTCCGCTATGATTCGTGTATGTCCAGCACGACTATATACCCTCAATATATTTCCTACATGTTTCGATAGCACCAAAAACTAAACCAATCACCCTAGGATTTCATCAAATAACAAGAGCAGATGCGTACATCCAACAAAACTATGTCTCGTGCAATCTGCGAAAGGAACTCGACAATAGAACGAAAAGTTTAGCGACTCCTAATCGCGAAGACTGGATTGAATTTCAAGATTCTTGAAACTGATATAGGTTTTTCTTCCGACGACACTTAGATGAGCCTTATCCCATTCTACTAGAAAAAAAAATGTGCACTTATTTTTCCCTTTCCACCTTATGATAAAATTATAAACGTCGGAGGGGATACCTCGTGTATATTTATCCCTTCCGACGGAAAAGTGACTGTGGAAAATGCAGTGATTCTGTGGTCGGTATACTACTAGTACATTAGTTTTATCATTCGCATTACATTCTTTTGTTTTTTTTTCTGTTCAATGTAAATCGCAACGGGTGTATAGGTATTGGGTTCTAACAAAATTTATGTAACCTTTAACCTTTAGACTGCCGGAAAGCCTATATATAGACTTTAGAGGAAAATCAATATTTTTTTGTGAAAAATAGTATTTCGGGGGTTACGATCAAAAATATAACAACAGTAAGGTACTAACACTCATAATAATAAGACTAAAAAAAAAATAAAAAAAGATAATATAAAAATAAAAAAAAAAATAAACAGAAAAAAAAAGATAAAAAAAAGGAGTTGCAAATACTCTCTACGTCCACGTCGTCAGCTCTGAGTAATTCTAAAGGAGAGTTGAAAAATCAACAATTTTTTCAAAAATTAAAAAAAAAAATTTAGTTTCAGGGAGGAGTTGGGGACTCCTTGACACGAATTTATCAAATCTGACTTCAGATTCGTGATCAGCGATCTCGAAAACCTAAATAATATAATACTTTCATAAAGTTTTAAGCATAAAATAAATTCTATAATAGAAATTTTTTTTCTTTACCGTATCCTGCCGGAAAGCCTATATATATAGGTTCGACCTCTGATATGAACTTTGTATATAGTTGATGCGTGATACAAGACACTAATTTTGTCACTTTTAAAGGGCCGTTTAAAGGATCAAATCCCGGCAGTCTAAAGGTTAAAATTAAACAGAAAATAGCCTATAAAAGGTTCAAAAAATGTCTATAATGTATTATTGTTGGAAAGGGTCATCACAACACAAGAACAAACGTCTTTGGATTACTACGTCATTCAATGTTGACAGTTATTTTCGTAAATTTTTTCGTAAATTTCGTCAATATTTATACTTGCACATTAATATATAATCGCGTGTTTACAATAATCGACATATATTTTGAATTGAATGTTGCGTGATTTGAAAAGTGTCTTATTATTTACGTATGTCGATACGTAATTAAACTATACAATACAATAAGATGCGGTAGAAGCGTTCGAAACATCAGATGCCTGATTTTTTAAAATTGAGTGAAGATTCAATTGTTGTGCTACTGTACCTTATTAATAAGAGTTGAAATGTTGAATGTATAACTATTTTACTGTCACCTTTACATAAATCAAAATTATTATACCTTATTTGAATTATTTTTGTAGTAAAGGCCGTGCCCGTTTATCACTTAAATAAATAAATAAATAAATAAATAAATAAAATAAATAAATAAATATAGTTACAACGTGGTAAACCATTTTACTGTGTAGTTTTTTTTTAATACCGAAAAAACACTCGATTTCAACTATAACAATATATGAAATTAAAAAAGAAGCCATATAGTTCCAGAAAGAACTTATTAGATTTTGATTGCCGATTTTTATGTTTTCTCCGCATCTTGATATAATCATTATTCTTTGTTGAGATTGTATGACTAAAAGTTCCATATAGTAGCTTTATGCGTTTAAAACTTAAACCGTTAATAATACACATTTTTTTAAATTATTAAATATATATGTTATTTATCATCGTTACTTTCTGAATATCTTTCGTAGTATATAATCAATATTTACAAACAATATTCGTCAGTGAATTTTGAACAAATATTTCATCATTCGTCACAAAGCATTCTTAAAGTCAACATTATTTTCTAAATGTTAAGTAAATCTTGGATGCCAGTCTCGAACTTTTAGAAAATAAGATTTAGTAGGTTTTGTACAACACAAAAAAGTTCGGGATGGTCTTATAAATAGGAGTGTTATCTCTAATTATACTTCCTACAACATATCCCACGGCACAAACAGTTTCATGCAAATGAAACGAATTTTAACACTTTTGTTCAGCATTTTAAATACGCCATTGCGAAAATATACATTTTTACTTGTGATTCATGATTAGCAACCTGAAACACCTGCAAATATACCGAGTTCCATCGTTTCCATCCAAATCTATAATGAATTAAATGTATTATACAGACTCAAGTCGTCTATAAGGATAATATTGAGCTCCCCCCTCCCCTCCCTTTCTCTTAACACGCCGTTAATCAAAAATCATATACGAGTGTGAATTATATTACTTTGGAAGTATGTTTGTTAACACGTATATATATATGTTGAAGGACAATGTTGTGTTTGGAAAAAGAAATTATTAAGAAAGAAAAAGTTAAATGTATTATTCATTCTCACAAAAAAAAAATAAATCGTGTAAATGAGCTATATAAACGTTACTTCTTAGTGAATACGTCGTTTTTAATGCGTATATATATGTTGTATATGCGCATGATAAAAAATATTTATTTTTTATTTTTTTACATTTTTTTTTTTATATATATTTATATTTTATATTTAAAGCGAAATAAATAAAATCAAAATACAAAATTGATACAATGTACAAAAAAATATATATTTTTTCTTCAATATATATTAAAGTAAAAATTAAGATTTTTTTTTTTTTATTTATTTATTTATTAAGATTTTGCCTATAAGTAAAATCCATTATTTCCGTATTAAACTTATTGAAACATGCGAATTTGAGATTCTTCATTTTGAATAATCATACACAATTCCAGAAGAAAAAAACAACTTAAAAAACGTCACTTTCGACGCGAAATAGCGATTTGAAATTTGTACACGGAGCTGCAGCGCAAGTCAAAAGTAAATTTGATGTATCACGTGACTTTTGCGATTACGCCGTACGACACATGGCGTGATAAATGACATAATGTCAATTGCGACATTTCAATTCTGCAAGCTTCATATTACGCCCCCGCCCCCCCCCCCCCCCCCCCCCCCGCCCCCCCCCCCCCCGCGCCACGCGAGACCCGCCCGGACCACGGAACAAGAAAAATACATCAGGGTCGAGGTCGCGATCGTGAGACGAAGCTGAAGTTTTATGCAAATAGTAATAAAATTTGAATATTGAAATTATTTTTTGCAATATTCGGACACTGTTGATCACCGCGAGTGAATATCCGTTTCGTATATGATTTTTGAAAATGGACAAAACTTAATAACGCGCCAACTTATTTTCGAAAATAAAATATGGAATTAGAAAAGATTAAAATTTGTAAAACGCTAATTAATAAAATAAAAAACGAATTTAACGAAATGGATCCATAAATATAAGCGAAACTATTTTTGCTTACACAAAAGGATAAAAATCAAATTCGTTCTGTTTTAAAAATGCCTTATATATAGTAGAATAGAAATATGGATTCATCATTTTCATAAATCGGATTCAACGTACGTTGAATTCAAATGAATTCAAATGAATTGATTGAAAGGATTCTGACAAATTCAATATTTAAGTATTAAAATCGTGTGTTTAGTAATGACTTTATATAATAACGTCATTAAATATACTGTGATTTTACTATATATATATATAGATGGTTTCTCCATATCTAAAATATAAATTTTATTATTCTTTGGGTTTTAAAAAATTCACCGCAAATTTCAATTTTCATACTACAGTTTTGTGTAACTATAAATTGATTGTTTTGTACAGTTTTAAAATATTTTATCTTTACGAATTAATATAATAATTTATATATTATAATATGTGTAATAAAAAAAGTGCGTATTGAAATATTATGTTGTGTAGCAACAACTATGACTGTTTTAGAATTATTTACAAAATGTCGTTGAACTAATCCAAACATTTCATTATCAATTATTTGTAGTCAGGGATGTATATTAAAGTGAGTGAAAGTTTTACTATCGACTACTGTTTACTCAAGAGATATGTAATAATGTTCTGGCTTTATACTACTTTCGTAAAGAATAATTATTTAATTAAAATGTAGATTCTAAAATTAAATTCCTACAATCGGTGGTCAGCTTATTTATATCTCTACACTTAGTAATGCAAGTCTATACACTTAATCTTCATTTTCTTCATAAATATGGTAAAATTTGAATTCAAAGTTATTATTCATGATAGATATAATATTAATTTTATTCGGATATAAATATAGAAACTACAAGTCTACATTTTGAATAATTTATAATAATATAATGAAGAAAACTTCAAATAATACTTACTGCGACAAGGTGATGTTTTCTCCATTTTTTAAATTTTTTGGTGATCCTTTCTCAATATATCTTGATCTACAAAAAACTTTTGGTCTTCCCCTTATGAATTGATTTTCTAATAACAAAAAAATTTATTTCTACAATCGCACACAGCACTAATATAAAATGTTATTATTTATGTATACAGTATGCATTTAATGCTATTTTTTGTATTGAATAACAGTTTTAAAACCCGTCAATATACGACTGTATATATATTGTAATTAAAATAATTAAAATAATCGTCATACATTTCAACTTTTAAATGCTTATATTGAATTTTCATTCTTATCTCAACTATTCTAGTCATATGTCTGAAATGACATGAAGTGTATAACTAGGTCATAGATTAAAAAATATGTTGAACAACTAATAAAACATCTCTTAATGCACAAAAATGTGCATCATTTTTGAAATAGCAAATCCCTTTAAATTAATCACATGAGGTACAAATTTTCGGTATATTTTAACATCAATAATTCATTTTTAAAAATAGCGACTCAGCAAAAAATTATGTATTTAAAGTCTATCCCTACTGAAATTGTGCAAGTGGGTATATTGCAACCACGAAGACATTTCCACATCACAACCTGATACTTTTATTAAAATCTTTACTTGTTACATTTTAATACATTTTGGAAAAATATAAAAACTAAACTTAATTAATAAATATTGAACATTCATAATTTACAGATTCTTAGTGCATACATTTGACATTGTCGCAGCATCACTTATAACTGATTAAAAAATTGCTCAAAATATCATATGGAAAAAATTTTAAACCATTCACTACGATCCCATTATTATAAAAAATTATATATTCTGTGAAAACATAAATAAAAAACTTTGTTGAATTAATAAACATTCTGAACTATAATGAAATTCACGCTGAACTTGATACTTTTAATTATGATCAGAATAACAAATGATTAGAATAATACAAAGGTGTTTGCGATGTTATCCAGTCAACAATGCAATCTATCTACTACGATATTAGTTTTATACTATTATTTTTGTCATTGCTTTCTTTTATTATTCTTTGTTGTTCTTTTCTTTTATTGTTGTTACTTCGCTTCGTCAAAACCACTTCATTTTTTTATAAAAAATGTTTGCAAAGGGTCTCTGACCTGTATATATACCAGCTAAATAAAAAAAATAAAATAAAAAAATTCTTATAATTATTGTTTAAAAATGTATCGATAAAATGATTATTATTTTTGTCCGTTTTCAACATTATTTCAAATATAATTGTTAAATAATAATATGAATTAAAAATTACATACTTTTGCACGATGAAAAGTTAAAATCATTTTTTTAAGTGTTTCATTCTGTAAAATTTAAATGTAAACAATCTTAAATGTTTTAAATAAATATAATTTGTACTTTCTTTAAAATCAATTTTTAATTCAAATTATTCATCGATATAAAACTTCAAATTTGTACAACTATATATATAAGCTTATTATTTAATCGACAGAATAACAATTGTAAAAAATATACCAGATTTTATGTAGATTTCGTCTATTTCTCTAGTAACGCTTCCACTTAGATTAAATTCCGATGATTCTTCTAATCTCGATTGCTCCAAACTGAAAAATGATTTAAGATAACGACATTTTTGTCACGTTACTTGCATTTTGCACTGTTGGTATCCTCGATATATATATAAACTTACGCCTTTCTAAATCCTTTTTTGTTGCGCGAGATTCTCGATTATTGTCGACGTTCAATTTACGCGCGGAAACTTTCAACGGATTTCGCAAAATTATTGAAACATTTACCAAATCTATATACATATATATATATTTTTTTTCTTTTTTTTGTTTCAGCGCACACGCATTTTAGCACAAAAAAACTACAATAAGAATCAGTCGTAACGGTCGTAACTAATCTTTTATGCTTTTTTATAGGTCAATGCCAAATGTAAGGACGAGTTGTATTGTCAACTGTTTCTTTTTCTATTTCAGATTTTTAACAACTGCGATTGTTGCTCCAAGGTAACAAAATTGAACTGCATGAAAAAGAGTGAACCGGCGACAATGCGATGACAACCTGGCCAACCTGGCCAATCTGCAATTTTTATATGTCAGTTTCAGTTTTCGGAAAACTAAGCAAGTGCCGCCATCTTCCGATTACATTTATAATCAGAAATGATCAGAAATATTACAGTGCTGAGTGCTCTAAGATTCCGATAATGTGTCTAAAAATCCGCTACAAAACTAACCAATTATTCCGAGTTGTCTTTGACGAGTGATCAAAGAAATTTAATATTTGACTAAAAATCGTATCTGGAAATATATAGTAATTATTGAAATATATTATTTAATCAGTAAGTTTAATCGAGACAGTAGCATTATCATTCATAACATCTTATTACATAACCTCATTTACAATGTTTTTTTTTTCTTTTATATAAATAATATATAAATTTATGTATTATTTGTGTTGATATGAAATTCTGTCGATTCTGAAAAAACAGTTACCATTGACATTTAGAATGTTCTGATTTCATTACTTGCTGCGGAAGCTTGTTTTTTTTTAACAGTGTTCTGTGGAATTCGGATCAACATCTGATGTATATTTTATGTACTGTAAGCAAATAATAATCTCTATACTTTGTCTGACATTCAATACAAGACTTGTTTTCGTTGAGAATTAAAATAGAACTAATAGAGCTTGTTGTAAAATAAGCTTGTCCAATAAGTAATTAAATTTTTACATGACAAAAATTGAAGAGGTGAAAAATAAAATTTTATAAGCTGATTCTTAATCAATCGATCAAAAAGACAGATCAAAAAAATAGTATCTGCCACCATCACTCATTGAACCATTTCAGGCACTTATAAGAATTAATTTTACAGAAAATGAAATTGACAGAACAGTTATTAAAGAATGCTCGTGCACCCCAAAATCTGGCAACTATAAAGTACTATCAAGATTTGCCAATGAGATTGAGAGATAGAGTTACTGGAAAAAGAGATAAATACAAAGGTACGTCATAAGTGTCTTGACTTTATAATGAAATAATTTAATAAATTTCTGGCAAAAGTAAGGTGTATTAATCGTAGTATCAGGATGCAATGAATGAAATTTGGTAAATCCATTTAACTTTTTAGGAGATGGATGCTTGCAAGAATTTTCTTTGGTGATCAAATGTTTACAACTGAACGAGTATGAAAATAAACTGTGTACAAAAGAAGTAGATGTTTTCAATAAATGTTTCAAAAATTACTTGGATACTAATAGAATTGCAAAAGCGCAACAGGCGAAAGGGATCATAACACCAGACGCAAAACATCTAAAGAGTAGACAATTGAATCTATTTTTAAAACGTTTTCCTCAACCGGCGTGATTGTATATAGTATAAATATATTGTATTATATAAATGTTTCATTTTATTCAAGTGAATAAAGGAACTCTGTCCTCTGTAATAAAATATTAAAATAAGATTTAGTAAAATTCTTTTATTAATAAAACGGCACTTTGTAATATTTATATAATTAAACTGTATTATCGTCTATCCAAAGTAAAAGGAAGCCTGCCCTCTGGGAATTGCGCTTCTTCAACATCTGGTTTCAACGATTGAAAAGTTGGACCTTATCGATACCATTGTGGTATTTCGCTCATAATAAAATAATTATTTCTTCAAGATTTGTATGACATCCTCGTCATGCATTATATGCTGAATTCCCACCCTTTGAGGTGAATACTTGGTACTTGTACCCTGTGGAAAAATTAGAATACTTTATTAGATTAAGTTTAGAAAACTTTTAAAATATTGAAAAATAAACAATACATACCCATACAAGGGCATATTTAAACTGGGCAGCTAAAGTGCGATGAATTGCATGGCAGACATGTTCAACAGTGACGCCTTTTCGAAGAATTAACCCGTCATCAAAATCTGGCGGTTGACCTGGTTTCTTTGTGTATACCCTTATTAAAGATAAGTATTCCCAAAGTGTTTCCAATAGAAATTCCAAGTTTAATTTCATGTTGCAACTAAAAAAAATGGGCAGATGATTATTTTAAACTAAAGTACTAGTCGAATGCTGAATGTTGAATCAATTATAAAAAGATTCCCTTACCTAATAACTACACTATTTGCTTGTCTAGCAATTCTGTCTATTTCTTCTATCGAAACTTGATCAATTTTATTGTAAACATAGAGACACGGTAAGTAAACACGATTTGCATTGATAACGTCAATGAGCTCATCAGCACCACAATCTTCTCTGAATAAAACTTCAGCATTGAATATTTTATATTCGTGAAGGATCATTTGGACTAATTTTTCATCTACTTTGGTTAATACACAGGTTGAGTTAAATGAGAGTCCACCACCTTTCTTTATCTTAAAATATATATTGGGTTTCCTCTTGTTCAGTCGAATACCAACGGATTCAAGTTCTTTTTCTAGTAATTGTCTTTGTACATCTTGTTTCGTAGCATCTAACATCATTAAGACCAAGTCTGCTGTTCTCGCTACCGCAATTACTTGCCGACCTCGCCCTTTACCCTAAACCAGAAAAATTTGACATAAATTTCCTGCTAATTATTTTTCAAACATAAAATATTTATAACATATTCAGTGCTTAAAAAATTCATATTTTCCAAGAAAGGAGATAATAATTTACCTGTGCAGCACCTTCAATGATCCCGGGCAAATCCAACAATTGTATATTAGCACCTTTATATTCGATAACGCCTGGTATACATGTCAGAGTCGTAAACTCGTAAGATGCAGCTTCTGACTCGGTGTGCGTTAAAGTGCTAAGTAGCGTTGATTTACCAACTGATGGAAAACCAATCAAGGCAACTCGTGCATCTCCAGATTTTAATACATCGAAACCTTCACCTTTCTCCGATTTCTTTGATGGCTCTAGCAACTGTGATCTATACTTTGCAAGCTTGGCCTTTAAAAGACCCAAATGATACTCGGTTGCTGCAATATTTAAAAATGACAGGAATAAGCATAAGAATAAATATAAGATGACATAATATGAAATGTATGAAATAAAAATAACCGATTGAAGCAATATGGTTGGAAAAAATAAAATCAATTAGAATTGTTTTATTGTCATAATGAATACAGGGGGAAAATACGTGCAAAGTACATGGAAAATTATGTAAATAAACAATTTACACTAATGTTGGAAAAAAAAATAAAGCCGACAAATCCCACAAAACCTAACCTATTAAGGCCCATCTTACCTTTGTTCTTTTGAGTTCTTGCAATTTCCTTTTCAATTTCGGATATTTTCTCTAAAATACCCATGTTATCGGCTAAATTTCACGAGCAATAGGGTAATCGTCTTTACGGAAGATGTGAATTGCTTAGGTTGTCAGGTGTCATATAGAATAATACCACCTATTTCTCTCCCGTCGGATAATTCCTATTCGGATTTCAGATGTAAGAAGATTACGGCAGCGGCCCACACATCATCGGCACGCACTACGCACGCGATGTGTATATATAGGTAATATACGTACTTGAGGAGGCACGCGCGAAAATGAAATGCATATAAGAATGAACATAGTAATGGTTTCCTACTATATGTATACCGGGTATACATGTGCATAGTGGAAATATATACAAATAACAATAATACATATTGTGACACTATATGTATATATGTATATAGTGGCAAATGCGTATATGTATATAAAATTTATATATATATATATATATATGTATCAATTTTTTACTATATATATGTGTGAAAAAAAATCTTTTTACAAACAGTTATCGACCGAACTTTTCAACCATAAAAGTATATGAGTAAAATCCCAGACAGCAATGGTAAAAAAGAGGACGCAATGTGGTCATAAAGTGCTCCTTAAGTCCTCTTATGCACCGAGTTCGGAGCTCTTTTTTAAAAGTCGTC
>JAPYZR010009656.1:0-14593 GCA_030522945.1 Trichopria nigra
ATCCACCGTGAATATGGTTCGACGAAGATGAATACGAAACGAGCCAATCGGGAGACAAGTTATTGCGGCAACAGTACCCTTCGATTATTTTCGAGCGAATCGTCGCTTCCTCGAGTATTTTCGACTTCGACCACATCTCCTTTTTATGTAGGGAATCTTAAACATTAGCTTCGGTTAATATAATTACTTTCTCATTTCTTCCCTCCTCTAAAGTTACATCACCTTATCAAATACTCTTCACCGATGTTATACTTATAGTATATGGAAATACAATAAAGTTATACTCATCGTATTCAAAATTCATTATTTACATAGAAATAAAAGAAATAAATACATAAGTATAATAAAAAAAGTATACTTACAAATTAAACTATTTCATCGAGTAAAGAGTATATAATAAGAAAATATTCAATATAACCTCACAAATTTCGTAACAAAACTGTATGCGAAGAAAAGTTTATCATATTTTGTATGCGTACCAATCGCAGACAAAATTAATTATTGCTTTTATGATTTTGGTTACGTATAATGTTAAATGCCTTATTATTTGGCAAACTTTCATTCTGAATCTTATATGTAAAAAATGATAAATTTATAGAAATTGAAAGAAACTTATTACAGTCAATCTGAAAAAATCTTTGTATCGAATCCTTTCTATTTCGAATTCACTTAATTTATTAAATCACAGCATTAATATTATTAAGATAAGTATAAACGTTCAGGTTCAATTCATTAATATTCGAATTGTGATGTTCGAATTTTGACGTTATTAAACCAACGATTAGACGTTGGTCAGAAGATTACTTATATAGTCAGCACACGTAGAAAGTTGTACAGTACAGTTTTTATCAACTCAAAAAGAGCCTCTAAAGTTGTACTCAAAGAAATGAGTTCAGAAATAGATCGTGTATAGGAAGACTTAAAAGAAGAGCACTTTTTGAACTCATTACGAATAACAAGACGAAAGTCAACAGTTTCCTGGATTTCACATCTGTATATAGGAGTGCGTGTAGAAACACTTCTGCGTAGGTCAGTACTCTTTTTGAAATTATATATATTATACAGTGCGGCTTACTTGTGAATTTGGGCGACGTGGTGCTTCATTTTTCTGGGGGGAAGAATATGGCTGTCCCTAAAGAATGAATAACAATAAAGACAATGATATCTTGAAGTAATCGCATTTACAAACCTATGTTATAGTGAAATTATTTTCCGAAAACGCCACGCGCAATTCTTTTCCTGCGGCCTCATGAAAAAAGTCCCCCGTTATAGTTTTGACCTTTAGATCGAGGGCCGGAAATTTTCCATACAATTCACCGAATCCGAAAGTAAAATCAGATTTTTAAACTTGAAAATGGCATATCCAATATAGCGAACAAATGTCTGAAAAATTGATCCAATTCACCTGAAACTTGTTATCCAGAGATTTTTAGGATCACTGAATCCGAATCTGAAGGTAGAATTACAAAGTTCAAAATGCTAAATCCATTATGGTGGTCGAATTTCTCAAAAATTATTGTGACTAATATGGTTTCCCCGGTCCTCTAAAGGTAAGTAAATATGTAAGATGGACTACTCACACAAAGTCAGCAAATACATATACATTGATCATTACAGATTTCAAAGCAAATACACGATGTTTGAATGAACTTGAAGAAGCCAACCTAACAGTAAAAAAAAGATCGACAGGTGAAAACTTGGATTAAAAAGATTAAAAATGGATTCATTTCTTCTACAACGAATACTTCTGAATTCTTGTTAATCCAAGTTTTGATGTTTTAATCATTTTTTTTTTTTTACTGTGATATAGTTGACTTGAAAATCGATTATACCTATTCATTATTAGTCAATTTTTCAAAATTTCTGCTACACCTCCTACGTTAGAGGGTCGTTTCGAATACTGTTTTTTCTTTGCAAAGTATCCAAGGAATCATCAAATAAACATGGAAATTCATTATCCACGTATATAGCAAATGACATCCTCTGGATTATGTAACGATTATATGATATGCAGAGAATGTTATTAAATAAAAATATATATATGCACTGTATCTACATATATACTTTTACATTATATACTCATCAAATGTCTTGGCAATTAAAAATTTTCACATGCATTCGTTTTGATGAGAGGAAGTGTAATTAAGCCATTTAAATTCCTGCTTAATAATACTATGAATATTTTGTAGACAGTCGCCTCGTATGCTGATGGTAAATTCCAAGAGTATCTTGAGTCCGATCTTCTCCAACTTTATAAACTTTTTTCATCTTTATTAAATATTTTACAACATCTTAAATATATGAGCATATAAAAAAGAAAAAAAAAAAAAAACAGTAATAGCACACTCTGTCCAACGATTTTACCTTACCCTTGCAATCTTTTTTGTATGCTAATTTATTTCTGTACCTTATCAAATAAAATAAACATAATTCTCCACCAAAGTTACTTGCAAGTTTTTCAATGCAATTCTGTAAAATTATTGTCAATATTAAACTGTAATGACATTTTAATGCATTCCTTCCTTGTAAAGTGCAATAATAATATAAATAAAATATTTGAAATTCATTATATGTATAACCATATAAGTTTTGCTACTAGCTTATATATTTATAACGCGAATTTGTATGCTAATTCTTTTCATGCCTTTATTTTTTGATACAGGTGCGTTAAAAGGGTTAAATGCATGTATCACTTAACCATTTAAAAATGGTTATAAAATTGACGATAATAACAATGACTTCAGATATTTACTTTATAATGAATCACTCACACCATTCGATGAAAAATGTTCTTCTAATCGTTTTTCGAAAATTGCTCCCTTTTACAAGGACTATAGAATAAAGAATAACATTAAAATTATAGTTCACAATAACATTAAAATTAATAAGATTTAAAAAAATTTGTGACTAATTGTTTAAACGTTAATGCGTCGCCAATTCCGATGCTTGGATATTAAATAGAAAAACGATAAAAAATCGCAGATTCCTTGACACTCGTAATTTCAAATAAGGCAAGGAATGCTGATAAAAAATCATTGTGTTTTCCAACAAATTCAAGGAACAGTGTAAAATAAATAATAAATGTTATTGAATGGGTGCAGAAATATGAAATATTATTGATCGAGAATGCCCCATGCATCCTCAAAAACGTACAGAAGCTACAATAGTATACCACATATACATATATCAATCCGATAATCGTTCCCATTTATATATACTTATCTCCATTTGACCCATTTTTCTCGATGCAACGGCCCCTTTACCCGAAAAGTTAAAAAAAAATGAATCATTTTGTGAAACTCGTCGTATATAAACACATCAGCTTCGGCAACTTTCAGATTGAATTTCACGAGCGATGGACATTGCCGCAGATCGATGTCTATACAGATTTCATGATTGTAGAAAATCCATAAAATAAAGTGTACTTAACATCGCCAAGGCACACTAATGTACCTGTTACTCACGAGATAACGTTTTATATCTTATCTACCGATATGAGGATCGTTGAGTTTTGTGTGTCGGCAGAAAAGGTGTGGTGGGTCTTTCACCGTGGCTCTCGTCAGTTTTCGTGTGAAAAGCCTACAGTGCGCGTGTGTCTCATCATTTTCAAACTGATGCGTGACCAATTATCACATTAGTGCGCGTGTGAATAGTTTTTTCCATTTTGTGTATAGTACCTAAGCCTTATATAGGACTGATTGGCACTCGGTGACGATGCGAGCGGTCATTTTCGCAGTCTTTTTGACCGCTGCTGGTAAGTAAATGTCTTTTTCTTTTATTTCTTTTTTTTTAACAATTGCACCCCGGCTTCACGCACGACTCGATTTACAGACCTTATCTATATAGTATAAGGAATACGAAAAACCCGATTGATAAGGATGAATGACACAAAACGTATACGTTAACAAATAAATGTTATTCGTTACAAATATTGACCGATACGATTTTATTATAAAGAAGGGCAGTTTAAAGGGCTAAATAAAGAGAGGAGGTTTGCATATATAATATTATATTGACGTGAGTGAAATTAAATAATAAGGACACACACACACACATACGCACAAATTTATAAGTAATTGAATAAACGTATAAAAGATATAGAAGCATAAAATCTCTTAAAAAATTAATCCTAGCGTTGAAATTGATAAAAAGATTCCAAAACGATAAAGGAAACCACGTGGAAACGACGCGAGTTAATGCATATGGGCCCTACTACACGAAGTGACCAAACCTAATCAATTTTTGATAACAACATGCATTTCTCGGTAACGAGAACGACCACGTCTTATCAGGTCAATTCAGTACATTCGAATAAAATAACGAGAGGAAGGTTCGAATTTCATCGATAGAAAAACGAAAATACTTGGATGTTTGAATGATGAAATGATAGCGAATACAAATTTATGAAACAACGAAAAGGACAGTATATGTTGGTCGAAATAGAAAGAATGTAATAAATATTCTAAATAATAGATTAAGGAACGATCGGACGAAATGGAGTAAATCAAATGGATTAATAATTGAAAAAATAAAAATTATAAAAGGCAAACTCCGGTATTAGTAGTAGAGTCAATATGTTTTCATCCTTTCGTGCAAGAAGTCGTGCGTTTCTTCCACTGCTTGCATTTTATTTGTTTTCTTTACTGCCATTGATGCTTAAATGTTTATGTTTATGTTTTGGTTCTTCTTCCAATCCTTTATTTTACACTTTTTGTCTGCGTTTCATTGACCCTTTTCATTCTTAATTATACATGTGTGGTGTTGCGAAAACATTTTTCTGGTTTATGTTCCATGCAGAAACCTGGTCATTTGGTTTTCACTCGAATAATGTCAATGTCTATATATACACTTTAATTATTGCTTTCAGTTGCAAGGATTTACTTGCCACTTTGTTCAAAGTACAATAAAATTACAAACATTTATAGTATCACTATTGAAACTGATAGAAAATAATAAAATCTAATAGAAGAAATGAATGATTTCATCGTGAACTATTACGAGGTAAAAGATAAGCTAGAAAAACTTTTTTTTATTTATTTATTGAGGTAGTTTTGTATTGTATACGTCATGAGTGAAATCATTGATAGTCATATCCGGTCGTATGTAGACTTTATATGATCAATAAGATAATATTATTTATACATAAACGTTGTTGCTGGTTTTTGGCGTGGTTGAAAAATTAGAAGAAACTAAACTTTATATTTAGTTTCAATGACATTTTCGACACTCCATCTAAAATATGCAACAATAATAATTTGTAAGTAGGAACGTCAACATGACCGAAACGTAAATTCTCAAAGTTTAGTTTCCAACTTGTCAACCAGACCCATCGATCGTCTTATCAAAATCCAGCATAACGAAGTTCATTTAAAATAGACTTATAAGTTAAGAACAATTCTATACTACGTTCTTTTATATGTTTATTTTTTTTTTTCATCATGGGTCCTTACAACATTTCTAACACTTGCGGTTTAAAACTATGACGACTTATTTTAACCAGGCGTATTAATTTAAAACCAAGCTTGACATTAGCCCTATTGTTTGTGTAGCGGTCGCAGTACGGGACAATGATAAGGAGACCACAACCCAGTGGGTGAATTCCGACATCTACAACGAGTGTTACAACTCGACATTAACGAGCAGGGAGAATCTTCTTCCACATACGATGCCGGTATTAATAGAGATTCTTCGAAAAATCGAGGATTACCAAGGTTTAAATATGAATATAGAAACATTAACCACCACAATATTGCATAGGTATGTTAATAATTGATATTTTTAAGCATTTTTTTTCAAAAATTTTGAATTATATTTATTAGGAATTAAAAATATAAATACAAAAACCAGTTTCTGTTCATTGGATGAGGGATATACGGCAAAAGGCAGTTTGTTAGTCCATGGCAGAAAATTTAACATGACCTTGGCATAGCCACGGCTCCAGAACCCAGATAGCAAAATAAAAAGGAGTTCAGAATAATCTCGGAATGCGCTCCAAAAGAGGTCAGGTGCGCCACTTTCTGAGGATTTTCTGAGCATGAGGTCATAAAGACCACATAACGACATCGTGTTCAGAAAAACGTCAGAAAGTCTCGCATCTGACCTCTTTTAGAGTACATTCTGAGATCATTCTGAACTCCATTTTATGTCTGATGTCCGGGAAGCCTGGCGCTAGAGAGGCCAAGTCAATTTTTCGACCAGATAGGGGCCATCAAAAAATAATTCGCTCTATCTTATATTAGCAATCGGATTAAATTTTAGCACTGGACTTTTTTGCTTAGATGGATTATTGTTAAGCGGTCGATGCACATCTTATATAACACTACATGTATATAAAGTTTCATATTTTATTGCATTACATATATCTATTGACATTTTTAAAGGTTCCGGCAAGATGGCATTGTTAAAAATCCTAAAATTGTAAGAATCGTTTTCAATCCGTACCATGTGGATGCAAACCTCGCACACAAAGGTGACGCTCTAATTAAGAAGGTGATTCCCAACAATGGAGCCCGTTTTCCCGAAGACAGTTTAACACTACTAGAAAAGGTGAGTGTAATAATGGTTTTTGCGTTTAAACAATGGCTGTTATTATTATTATTGTTATTTTTTTATTTTCAATCTACAAACCGAAATGAGAAGAATTTATACGCAGAATTCAAAGTAATGATACTTGCGCAAAATATAAATGTTGAAAATCGAGATTACCATATCGGACGACTTTTGAGGTCGCTCTTTCGAATAGGCGTCTACGAAACTTTCGAAAAGCGCCATTTCATACAGACGAGCTTTTTATAAATATTCCAAAAAACCCCGATTTTTTTATATAAAACTTTTTGTTCAATCGCAATTACTACTATGATAATGCTTTCTAAGCATCTTCTAACATACCAGAGACTCGCTTCCAATCGCTTTACCTTATAATAACATATCCTTTTGCACATTGATTTTTATCAATTACGATTTTTGGATTTTGCAAATTCATATATACATATATATTGGGTTACAATTAAATTGATTACATTTATTTTTTCGGTTGTGCAATTTCGTTATTTCATTTAGAAATAGTAGGATACAACGACATGCTTTTATGTGCGGTTCAGCAATGAGCATTTCAACTTCTTACGGTGGGAAATATTTTCAACGAGCATAGGGATATATGTATGCAATTGTTTACTTCGCATTGTCACAATATATATGATTTAAATTTTCATTTTCTAATCGCATTTATATACGTTTCGGATCGTCTACTATTCCGACACGGTGAAGTTACTCTGCTAGGTGATAGTGGTTGGCTCTATTCCTGTTAATCGTGGTTATGAAATGTCTGATGTTAAACCTGATCCCGAGGACCACGTTTTGATTTATTTCTCAAAAAAAAAAAAAAAAAAAAAAAAAAAAAAAAAAAAAAAAAAAAAAAAAAAAACAGCTTAAAATAGGTAGTGCAACTGCTTTCTATGACATTTACTACACTCTATATAGATGCGCTTCTTTCTGCAAAACACTGAAAATGATCAGAGAAAGGGACTACTTTTGTGTCAATGGATTCAATTCGCCGCATCCTTTTTGGCGGCCTTGTCAGCTTGTTCGTTGCCTATCATGCCTAAATGTAATGGAATCCAATAAAAGTTTTTTGCAGTTACAATTTTAAAATTAAAGATGCTTTTGCGCGCGATGCTATATAAGTTTGGCAGAGGATAGAGCGTCCAGTGCACTTCTAAAATCTGTGAAAATATTTACGCATATATATTATATATTGTCAACGCGATAAATCGACAACAGAATTTGTTTCACTAATTTTACTTCCATCGGTGCATATGGAGACTGCATTATGCTTATTCGGATATATATAAATTGTTTAAACGCGCCATCGAAAGAGCGACTACAATAATAAGACGGATATGGTCATCTCGATATTTGGATCAATCATTCGATGCTTATAGGAATGCTAATTTAACAAACTTTAATTATCAAATAGTTGATCACTTATACTTAATAAAGTTTCATCAATTCTGTAAATTGGAAGAATTGTAGTCACTTGGAATGATATACATGTAGAATAAATAATATGGGTACATACATCATTTCAAAATTGAAAATTATCACCCTCCAAACCTCGCCTTTATCGAGTAATTTGCGAATAAATACAGTGCAAGTGAAAAATAAATATATATACACTTCACTTTGATGCAAGGAAAGATGTATTATCGAATAACATATTAATCAATCGGTAGATATGAATTATTAAAATAAAAAAAAAGATAAATAATAAAACGTACATTTTAACATCACACTATCAATCAAATTCAATACCTATATATGTATAATTCTAGCCTACATAATACTCATTCATGATTTTCCTCAATAAACTAAGAGAAAGATACATTTTTTAATTTTATTACTTTATTTTGTTTAAAATTGTATCTGGATATCTCGACTTCAAATTGGTATAGTAGTCTGCACGTGCATGTTTATGCTTGTTTGTACGAATATATTGAATTTGGAAAATAGTAATGGTAGTATGATCAACTTAAAAAAAAAAAAAAAAACAATAACCTTTAGATACGGTATTTTTCCGCAAATTTGAGCTATTATAATCAATTTTTTTTTTTAGTCGGGTGGCCAAATTTAATACTTCGATCCAACCTACGCTGTATTTTGTCGAGATATAAACTTGTTGAATTCGCGCACGGAATTATTTGGCTCGAAATTGATTTTACCCAAAGTTCATTAATTATAAAAAGCACAAATAAAACACCAAACATTAAAAGAAAATGTAGTTTATCACGTATACATCTGCTTGTCGTATACCGAATAATATGAATAATATATATATATAAATGCTAAGCGTAATTATTGAAGTGGCGTCTCCAATCCTCTGTAAAGCTTCCTGTTAATGTATTATCATAAATATTTATAAAATTCGTATGACAGCATGCATATCAGTCATTAGATAAATGAGTAATATATGCTATACATATATTTCCTAATAATGTATTTCGGGGATAGTTATAATTTTATCGATTTTCAGAGCTTTAATCGCCGTTGAATGACTTACGTTATCGCAGTGTAAACAGTAATACATATAGTACATTGAAATCTTTTCAAATACTAAAAGTAGATATTACGGCAATACAGTTATGTTTTCTTTTATATTTTAGAAAGTATGCTATTTTTACGAAATAAAAAAATTGATGAATTTAACGAAATATTAAAAAATCTGTTTTTTTTTTTTTTTTTTTTTTTTTTTTTTTTTTTTTTTTTTTTTTTTTTTTCTTCGAGAGGCTCGACACCGAGAGGTCTGTAAAAGCAAATTATTGCAGCGAAATTGAAATAAAAATGGATTTAAATTTATTTTTTATTATAGTGTACCCTTCATTCAATGATATCGTCGAGCATCGAATTGAACGAACGAGGGGATGAGACCAAAACGTGCAGAATATCTAGTACCGCAGCTACCAGGAGGTATCGAAGAAATGTAAAACGAGAAAAAATGACTAAGAAAATGGATGATGTCGAAAATCTTACACCGGAACAAATGTATAAATATCTAAAACGTAGATAAGATGAAAAAAAAAATTTTTTTATGTGTTAACGAAGTATAACTTGATTACACGTAATTTTGTCTAGATATTAAAATTATCGTAATTTTTAAATAACAAATATTAAAGCTTACATTTTTAAATTTTTGTTCAACTCGAATACGATTCTTACTCGTATATATAAATCAAGATAAAGAATAATACACAAATTAACGGCTTTCAATATATATATATATAACGAAAAATAATGTTTATAACTATTTTATGCATATATAAACAGATGAATGAATGAATAAATAAATAACTAATGTTTTAGCGAAATGTTACGTAAGCATGCTGACGAGGATCCAAACTCAAAGTACCCCGCTTATTCGCGAAATCATCCGAGAAATGCCAAGTTCTTAAGAGAACCACTAACAAATTGCCCGGTCGAAACTGGCGTCATTTATACAAAGTAAGTAAATACAAAAGAATTGTAATATTATACACACAACCTGTAAGCTTTTATATACTGCGTATTACTTATTTTTTAAATTTATTCGAAAACAATATTTCACTATTTTTGGTAAAAGTTTCTACACTGTGTTTTCAATTTGAATCCTTGTTCGTCAGAACGATGAAAAGCAATACACATAAAATTATCAGTGAAAAAACTTTCACGTTTCCTGTGGCTAGATGTTAGTCGATACTATACATGTATCAGTATGGTAAAATATTTGACTGAGCCTTTGCCAAAAAATTAACATTTTCATTCTTACCAAAAGCTGGGAACAAGTTTCCGGCGGACCAATTGTGGCAGGAATAGCAGCAGCTATGCGTCCTCAGGTATTTGGAATCAGTAAATTGCTCACAAAATCCCAGATGAAGACTCGAAATTACGGTAATTACGAGAATGATAAGTGGGACAACAAATGGGTTGCGACTTTCGCAGGTAAACTTAATTAAAATATAATAAAATTTTAATGAAAAAACGAACAAAAAAACAAATAAGATTAATTAGTCAAAATTAGGTTGTTTAGGACCTTCAGACGTCTCACGTCGAAGTATCCTGAGAAAAACATTTTCTCATAATTACTTATTTTGTCTCTATTGCATATACTTTTTATAAATACTTATGATAAATTGACACACAGATAAATGCAGAAATCCAATATGCTTTAAGAAGGAGTTGAAAACGATGACGAAAAAATAAAATTGGTAATAAAAAAATTTTTCATCTTTCAGGCGATATAGCAGAAACCGTGTTGGACCAAGGACCCATACAACCTAATGGAGTATCGAACTTTGTAATCGGAGCAGATGGTCATTGGAATTCGACACTGATGCCAAAGTGGTACTTTGTCGAAAACACGGAAAACCTGCAATTTACGAAAGCTGAATTTAATGGTGACCTCGATGGCCTAATTTTGGCCCAAGTTTTGCAAAAATATTCTTCCATCAGAGGCAATCTACGACTTTCCCAGGTCTTGGACATGTACTACAGTGATAGAGGATTTTTCGACGTTGAGAACAGAGCTTGCAATCGAAGAAATCTTTTCAACAAATACGTTTCAAAAGAAGAACTTGTCGAGCAGGTAACGAATTCATCTTAAACAGCATAATCGCGTTTCTACGCTGACACAAGTAATGTAACAGTTATATAAATGTTACATTACTGTTACATTTTGTGTTTGCAGGGATGATACAATGCATAGAAAACGAAGAAGTATTGAGACTAGGAAAGTAGAATTAAGAATAATGGGGAAGTATTCAAAAGTATTCATTTGATGAAAGTATTCATATTTGTTTTTAAATATGAATACTTTTCAATGCTTCTTCATCGTTCTCAATTCTATTTTTGAAATCTTGATACTTGTTCGTTTATTGGGTGAATAAGTTATCACCAAGTTTATTAACGTATCATTTTTTGAACCTTTCACAGGGATACGTAGCATCGCTCTTATTGGAGCCTGGATCGAGGCAAACGCAAGCACCGACTATTCCTTCAGTCGAAACTGTGAGGGAATTTGCACAATCGGTCGTTGACCAAATATTCAGGACTTTCCGTAAGATTAAAAAAATCTTTATTATTAATGACTTTTTATTTCCAGGTTACTATTTAGTATGAATAATTTTTTATATATCCATTACATAAATAATCGTTAAAAAACTTGAAATTATCAAAACATTTTCTTAAATAATATTCGGGCAAAGATTATTTGCAAATATTTTAGCAATTTTAGCCTAATTTAAAGTGTAATTGTTGAGCGTTTCAATGTGTTAGTAATGATATCAAAAAGAATCTTACCAAAAAAGGCAGAAAATCGATTGAAGATATGACTATATGTACGTCATTTCCGGAGATTAATTGAAAATGAAATAAAAAATGGTTTCTGTGATTCGGATTCTAACAATGTTGTTATTGAGGCTCAGTTGGAATCTCATTTGCCTATACATTTAGTACAATTACTGTTAATCATAATGGTACAACTTCGCGTTCAAAAACAATGCTTAATTTAGAAATGAATTAAACTAATGGAAATATGATTACATCATCATAATTGATTTCCGACGATGATGATAAATCAGATCAAAATTATTGTGTAGAATCGGAAAGTCAAGACAAATAAATCAGAAGATTTTAAAAATGCATTCCCAATCAACTGGTCGCTTCTCAATCGAAATCGAACACGATTAGCTCAGTTGCTAAAAGAAATGAAAAAAAGTTGCACCCCATTTCAACTTGGCACGTGATACCAGGTTGATTATTATACACAATGCCAGACGTTGTACTGAAATCCAAAATATATTACCTGGCCATTACTGTCATTCTGGAATCGAAGATGGTATAAAATCCATTGTAACAGATAATGACAATCTCCATGAAATAAAAATGTCAGTAAATTTTGATCTCCTTTCAATTAGTCTGGACAATATTAGGGTCGATTTTAGTGAATCTAAAAACGTATATTTCTTATCGGATTGTTAACTTCGATTGTCAAGGACTTTTCGTAACATTAAAATAATACAAAATTTGTTTCTTACTTTCCATATAAAAATAAGCAACGACAAAAATCCTCCCAGCATCGAAACAGGATTGGATGTGATTTCCGAAGGAAATCCTTATAAATCCAAAAATTATTATTCTCAAACACTGAATCCCGCCTAATCCAGAAAAGAGCATTCATATTAATCCAGACTAATCCACGGGAATCCAAAAATAATATCGCCTATTCACGGGTATAGATGTGAATCCAACGAAATGGACGTTTTAAACTGGGGATTCTAAGGGATTGACACTGGGATACATATAGGGATTCAAAGGCATTCACGGGCATTGACGTAAATCCGAATCGATACATGTGAATCTATTTAAATACATTTCAATCTATTTGAATCCATTACAAATTATGAATTCAAAGGGTTTCAAATTGTCAATCCCTCTGAATCCTTTTTCGATTGCTGGGATAGTTTATGAGAAATTGTAAGTACCGATTTGAAAAACCTAGTTTCGAGAAAAATGAGTATAGATCATGGCTACCGGAAGATTCACTCCTTCGTTTATTGAGATATTGACTTGGAATTTTCACTGAACATTCTTCATCAAGCTTCAAGATAACTTGAGGAAGCTTTTCAATATTCAAAGAAGCATTAACTTTCATGAAAATTGCTATTTAAAATTACAATATATGTACACGCATTTGAAGGAGCGAAATTAAAGTGACTAAATTAATCGTTATTACCCATTGCAGCCGGCAGGAATGATCCTTTGGCGTGTCCTCGAAACGCCACGCTAACGAGACCTGCCGTTAATTTGACCATTGTTATTGACACTGCAATGCCATTCGATCAGTTCCAAGCCCTCGTAACGTGAGAATTTTCTTAATTGTGCTTATTCATAGCAGCATTAACGTAACGAATAAAGCTATAACGCATTATATATTTTTTTCTTCTTTTTAGGCGCCTTTTGGAACGCGTCGAAGTAGGCAAATTTAACAGCAATTATAAAATCTTAAATGCTCGAAGAGGTACCGTTATGTTGGAAACGACGAATTCCATTTCGTACTTATATATGAATATTTCGGATTATCAGAACTGTGAGTACATTACTTGATTGACGCAATAAAATGAGCAAATATTTCTTATTATAAAATCTCTGATCTATTTTCACGATTTAGATGAGCGTGGTTTCGATTTTGAAGAGTGTCTTAAAAAATTGCAAACAATGAAGAAAGAAGAATTGGATTGGGCAAGGAAAGAAAAATGGGCCGGAGGAAAAGCAGATGCTGTTGTGTTTATTCCTTACTTGCAATCTTCATCGGGTAGCGACGTATATATACGCCAAACCCTAGAGGATATACGAACAGACACTCCTGGTATGTCCATGCTCCAAGGCGCTTCAATATACGTAACTGCTGCGTTTAAGTTTTCGTTATTTTAAACATTATTTCAATTTCTTTAGATACCGTTCTGCTATTTTTGGTGAATGGTAATAAAAACGAGTGGACCAAGTATGTTGCAGACAAGAATATATTCAGCTTCGAGTCGGACGTTTCGTCCATTAATACACAGAATGCTATCGATGGTTTGGCGAATAACATCAAATCCAGTACGTGAATATCCTTACGAACGTATTTAATCATAACTAGTTTTGTCAATGTTATAAACTAATTTCATTATTTGTCGTATTTCAGTTCCGAGGCGTTTAATAAATTCAGAGTGTGGATCAGATTATGCTAATAATGGACATCCGCACTACTTAAAGGACTATGTAGAGCCAAGCGGAGCTAATTATTACAGTATTCATCCAAATTACTTCTTCACTGACGGAGACGATAATCACCCGAAAATGATGGTACGTATTTAACTATAAAACGGACCTCCGAGACGTTTCTTAGTCACACGATTAATTATTTATTTTTATTAGTACACTGAAAACACTTCCTCAAAATGTACCAAACATAAAATATAGGTCGCCGAAATGTACCAAAGATATACTTATATTTATTTATATAAAATAAAATTATATAAAATAAAATAATATATAAATTCAAACAAAATTTGGCGGTCACGAT
>JAPYZR010009658.1:0-12103 GCA_030522945.1 Trichopria nigra
TAAAAGGAAGCACATTGTGTGGATGTGTATGGAGCGAATGTGACTTGTCATATCAAATTCATAAACTTATGGCACTCTGAGCGGGTGCGGCCGAAGGCGATAGCGCGCCAGGGGTCCAGGGGGCGGAGCCCCCGGTGGGGTTGGCGGCCGAAGGCCGCAGGGGCGAAGCCCCTAGTTTGATCTTTAAAATTATTTTTTATCTGTTCCGAAATATACCTTTAACGTAAGGTATACTAAGTTCTCTTATTATTATCTTCTATTATTTGATGTAATACTTAAGGTGTTATAAAGTTTAATATATAAGTTGATCCAACTATATAACGTTATCCAGTAATTATAAATACGTGTAATTTTAACTATTCAACTTATAAAATTACAACTTACAATAGCTCGCCTGACATCTTTTAAAACGATTTGTAAACAATATGAATACTCTAATGAATATATACAATAAAAAATAATTTTTGGAGTCTGTTATCAATTTTTGTAAATTCACTAATCCGAATATGAAAAACAATGACCATTACTAAAATTAGAATATGTTTACCTGGTTTGTTTTCGACAATGTATGGTCGATTAAGTCAGTGTAACTACATTATTAGACTTTCATCCGTCACTTCATATATCACACGAGGTGTCTCTTGATTCCCGATTAGTTAGGTTTGGTTAAGCTCAATCATAATCGTTTTTCGGTTTCCGAGTTTCGATGCAGGGTTGCGGATTTAGAAATCGATAAACAATAGTATACATATATATCAATTATGGAAAGAGCCCGAACCAGTAGTTCGGGAATGCCTTTGCCAGCCATCGAGGAAATGAGAGGAGGGGAACGACTGACAATAATAGGGATGGAATCAATAATAGGAAAAGCACCCGGGACAAAACGACAATTACTCGTTTGCACCAGGGGTAGGAAATCGACTAGGATAAACAAAAGGCGAATGATGAATGACTTTTCATTTACCTCCTATTATACGTTTATTAGAAAATGATAACAAGACGCGAAACCGAAGTTTACCGCTATTTTTCTTAATTCGTCTGTTTTATCTTGTCTTATCAAATTGCTATTTATTTATCAGTACCGATACCAATGAAAATCGTAATTTTAAAACTTTATTTTATCGTTGTTATCCATCGGCATTTTCAATTGTTGTTAACTTTTGATTTACATTGACGTATAGTTTCCACGTTCGTTCATTTTTTAAATGTTGACATTTTTATTATTCTTTTTTTATTATTTTATCTTCTGTTTATTGTCATTATAAAATGCCAACTCGCAATTTATTTATCGTTACTAATAACAAAAAAAAAAAAAAAAAAAAAAATACAAATTTATCAGCAATATCTTTTATGCTTTTCGTAATTATCGATTTTTTTTAATTTTTCTTAATATATTTTTTTTCATATTACGTTAAAATTGACATTACTTTAAATTCGTGACTTTGACAACCATATGGCAATATACATTACTACAATATAGTAAATATATTTAAACTTTAAGTCTATTATTATTACTATATGACTATTTTCTTACTTTTATTATAATTATTATAAATATTTTTTTATTTTTATTTTTCCGACCGTTTCCATTAATTTTACAGTTTAAAGTCCAATTAATGACATTATGAATTTATTTTTACCCTCTAGACCCCTAGAGGGTAAAAGGTTGACATTTTCTTTTATGGCAATATAGTTGACAACGAATTTTAGTCATATACATTACGTATACGTAAATGCAAGACAACGAAAGTTGAATTGAAAAAAATGCCATTTCAGGATGAAAAGGTAATAAAACCGGTAAAGAAGAAAATACAATTTATCGTTATGGAGTGATCATTTATCACTTTTGCAATTAAAATTTAAAATTAATGTAATAAAGTAAAAAATTGATTTAGAATAAGTATTCAACAAATATTAAATATTATATTTTATTAAATAATATATATTTCTTCTCTCTCCGACAATTACGTAATAACTATGTAACAGTTACGTAATAAGTAACATTTATGGAAATTTTATTATGTTACTTTTAATGTTTACATGGGAAAAGGGCCAACTCTTTATGTAAAATTGTTGTCAATTTCTCGAAGGGACGCGGTGTTCTCGTTTTTAGGGAAATTTTATATAATAAACTAAATATAAATAAATTTTAAAGAGAGTCTCAATGAATGGCTTAAATGTTAATAAGAAGTTTTTAATACAATCCACTTAATCTTTCGATGAACTATAAAAGAGGATAATGTTGACATTATTCTTCATTTACCAAAATGACAACGCGCGCATTTTCAATATGTAAAATTGGTCACATGTTCAAAATGTAAATTTGAAATTAAGTACATACAAGATCACATTCATTAAAACCATTCGGGATCTAAAGAACGAAATTTCCAACATTAAATTTAAACATATCACCTATATACTCGCGGTAGTTTGAATTTTCGTTTATTGATAATAATGATTCGTGTTTAGAATCTTTAATTTAAAATCTTCTCAGTATTCTTTTCATTCGATTGTTTTCGGTACAACGAGATTCCCCTATATACGAAGTGTTGGAATAATTTACGATCTTTGCTTTTGAATGCATTTATAAGTGGCGAGGAGAGTACAAAAAATATCCGTGTGCTTATTGTATCGTTGGTATTTTTAGAAAGTATATATATAACTCTCTTAAACTGAATTAGTAGAATTTGATTAATTATTAGTAAAAATCTACTAATTGAATTAGAGAAAATCCGGCTACTATAATAAATAGCAGAAAAGTACTAATGTAAATTGTCAAAAATAGTATTACTAATTGAATTGGTATGTTATAGTTACTATTTGAATTATAGTAATGAATTAGTAATGAATTAGTAAAACACAAAAAAAATAATTTGTATTAATTTTATTGAAATATAAAATTTCCGAGTGGTGCACGTAAATGCCAAAGGCAATCATATTATTCAAGTATAAAAAGAATGCGAAAAGGGAAGTACATTTTTGGTATACAAATTTGAAATCGATCAGGGATGTCGTTCCGCGTTCGTCTGGACGTTTAAACGTCTGGAAGTTTTGTCCCGTTGAAAACATTTCCATTGTGTAGATTACGATTACGATTATAGCAAGTACAACATCGACCATTTAACTAATTCATTAGTAAAATCGAAAAAATTGAAAAAGTTAAAATTCTACTGATTCAGTTTAAAAGAGGAAAACTTCACGTTAATGCGTTAGCTTGGTTTTTGTTAAAATTACCCTGTAATGATTATTTAGTGTCCAAATATAAAACAATTTCAATTGTTCAATAATAGATTTTAATCTTAAAACTGACCTCAACGAAAGACTGACATTGTTTTATTCGCACGTCAGTTTCATTCACTACTTGAGCGCGATGTCGACTTGACAAACGTTCGAAATGAAAATTTGTAAACTCTGGCAAATATTTGCCTGACGGTTATATTTGGAAAGTTCATGCGATTAAACGCTAGTAGTATAGAAACCTCTTAAAATCAGTGTTTATTTCCGTAAAACAAGGCAAGTACTGCGTTTTAAATCGCGGTCATGGAATATTTCTCGTACGGAAATTTAAAACGCATTTTGCCACGGGAATAACTTACCTTTATATTTTTTACCGACTACGAAATATCCTCATCAAAGCAGTCATTAAAATAATGAATCAATATTCTTCAGCAGCAGCATATTATTATAGTGTTGGAAATGTAAAAAGTTATCGTAGAAGGCTTTCATAATATAGGTTATTGAAAAATCCAAAAGATAGCAGACTCTATAAACTTAACAAAAATACAAGAAAATCGACGAAAGTCGATGAGAGCGTTAAAAAAACAAAATTCGTTTCATTATAGATAAATGACAATGTAAAAACATGAAAAAGAAAAAATAATAAAAAAGTATTATTAGGACGACCATATGCGACAGTTGACATAACCATTCTTCTAGTTGGCACAACAATTTGTATGGTTGGTACAACCATAGAATGGTTGCTCCAACAAAACTTTTTTTTTGGCGTAAAATAAAATCAAAATACGAACACTAATCAGACCAAAAATTTCAGAAAAAGTTTTCAACATTTTACAAAATTCAATGTACAACAATTAAGAAAAACGCTGAAAAGTGTATGCGAAAATAATAAGCGACAGGGATAAAATTGATACAGACACAAATGAGACGATATATTTTTTTAAGGTCTCTGATGCGTTAAAAGGAAAGATAACCTTGCAACAAAATTAATGTTACTTTGCGGCAAAGTAGCAACATATAACGTCGATGCAAGCCGACACGAACGGAAATTGTGCATATACATATATATGCTTGAATTTAAAAAAGTGCCCGCGATGCGCCCGTTTATTAAATAAAGTGGATCACACGTAGGCATTTCACAAATAATCACACGTATACCAATCGGATCAATTATAACTGACAGTCAGATGGAAAATGCCAGATCGCTCTGGTGCATTCCAGATTACGCGTTACCATAATATATAGTGCGACTTTCGTCATTTTTGCAATAAGGCTCAGTCTAGGCTCGTCAGTATTATTCCAAATTTATGGAAACTTTCATCCATCGCATTATTGCGAGATATTACGTAACGATCGCGGAAACGATGCAACGATCTGGGCGAAAAATCGAGTCTATAGAACTGCGATCGATGCGTCATTTAAACTTATTAACTATGTCAACGAACAAACGTGGAGTACAATCGGCTTAGTTATACACTTTATGTTGATAAGGAAAAATGTTAATTAAATAATTATTTATTAGACTGTTTTTATAATTTTTTTTACAAGAAATTTATGATCGATTGCTGCAAAATTAGTAGTTTTTGATACTAGCGTGTAAAGTGCTACTTTTACGCACCGGACAATAATTTAAACTCTCTAAATTTGAATCAGCGAAAGTCACTGACAATCAGCGAATATACACTGATCATCAGTCCAAACCCTACCATCTCGTAGGGTTTGGGCTGCAAATAGAGAACATGTGTCATTTTTATTTTCTATAGTCGGGAAAAAATTACCATATATATTTTTTTTCGCGAAATGACCGCGCTTCAAATCATAACGGACATATATATCCGTAAAAAAATATTGGGGGGAGTGGCAAAAAACATTATGAGGAAAAACTTTAAACACGGGGTAACTTTCTCAATTTAGTATCAAAAAAATTTATTAAGGAATCTAAAGATTATAGTTTTTTTGAATTGACCAATTAAAAGCCGAGATATCCCTAATATTCGATGAAATAACGTGGTCAAATTAAAAAAATTGTATCTTTATTAGTTTATTGAGGAAAATGACGAGTGATTATTCTAAATACTCGGAATTATACATAAGGAATAAAAGAGTCAATTAGAAGTCGAGATATCCCCAATTTTAACAAAAGAAATATACTAAACTTGAGGAATTTTGCATGTTGATTGATTTATTAAAAACAATGTAGTCATAGTAATTATAAAAATATACTCAAAATACTTGGAATTTTATACAGAATCTATCAATCATCAGTTTTTCAAAAGTAGACATCCAGATATCTCCGATTTTCTAAAAAGGAATCAGAAAAAGTTAAAAACTATTTTTTAAATTCTGTAGAAATTCATTTAAAATATTTCTAAATCTTACCTTTATGACAGTATAGTTGAAATTAAGGTCATAGATGGGTTTATAATTAAAAGAACGACTTTAAAAAATTTAAATAAATAGAAGTCCCCTGAATCATACGTAAACTGTATGATACAGGGGCCTTATTTTTTTAGAGTTCAACCTGGATTATCTCAGTTAATTTTGATCGCAAAAAAGTATTTTTTTTCCGTTTTAAAGATAATTTAATACTGTACAAGGTAAGTTCATCGAAGTAAACAAATTTCAAATTTTTACCATGAATAATGCGAGCGAAATCTTTTTAATGTTCTTTAATTCTATCTTTTAAGTGTCTTCCTGTTGGTCCTGCATTATAATTATGCTATTATTATTGAAATTCATTGTAAAGCAATTGTTAATGTTGATACTGGTACAAACGACGAACGTCAGGCATGCAAACGTATATCCGCGATTCTTTGGCCCTTACACTAAACTCCAGGTTACATCGTAATCCTAAAAAAGGCGCGACTCCATAAACCGGTTTCGAGTATATTTCTCCATGCCCCGTGCAATAGGCAGGAAGCTGCACGTGGCTCATGTAGAATCGATCGACTTGTCAATTGTTGGGAAAAGTACTGGGGATTTCCCCAGAAATGTTTAGAAAGCAGGCTCGATTACAAACTATCCCGAGTCCTTTTCCTCGTTTCTTATCTATGCCATCGTTATACACCCAGCGGAACTCGGATGATACGGTTTAAACGACGACATGTGATTTATCGCGTGTTATCATTTACAAAAAAAAAAAAAAAAAAAAAAATATTTACTATCATTTACTATCTCGAAAAGAATGACAAAGTTTTAATAATAACTTTTTTTGTTGCCGCTATATATGGCAATTGTGGGATTTTTATAAGACTATTGTTTTGGAATTAAAGTTTAAAATGTAAAATTTATATATTTTCTTTAATGGTATTGCTGACGATACAATGTAAATGTTACTAGTTTATTTATGGCGAATTATTCTTCGTTGACCCTTCCGGACTATGCAAATGCACTTGCACGAGGGGCCAACGGATGAATCAGTTATACTCCAAACAAAGATGGCCCCTCGTAGCGATGCATTTAAATGGACATCAAAGGCCAACTGAAGATGACTCGATGTAATTAAACTGCGAATTGTACACAATTTTTGTACTGGACTTTTTTGTTTTAAATCATCCCTTGCTATATCGTTAATTAGTGAAATATGAAATATGAATTTAACATTATGTTTTAACGATAAATTCTATTTTAGATGTTTTCTTTCTAAATGTTCAGCGATGATAAATTTCCTCAAAAAATTTCAAAATATGTAATTTTCAGTTTTAGTCGATCCATTAAGGGGTTCAAAGTGCACCGACGGTAAGGAAGTATTCTTTTTCAAAAAGACTCAATTAAAAATGATTGAAATAAGTTTTGGATTCTTTATACAATTTTATTTAAAAGAAATAACGATATTACGATAATACACGCCGGTATTACGAAGTACCCTTTAAACCATCCGCCGGTAAAACAGATCATACACCCTTTATCACGCGGGATACCGAGCACTCCATTGAAACCCGAATGGAATCGTCTACGCTTCGTTAATTCGCAAATAACTAATCAAAGAAACAAATCCAAGTTAAAAATCTGATGTTCCATTCAACAAGTTGATTCGAAAACAAAAATGACGACTGTACTTTAAATTATCAAAAAAAAAAAAAAAAAAAAAGAAATTGGTAAAACAATCGAAAGTATAAAGAATAAATAACGTCGGTAAAACAGACACGAGATATGTGCATCTTCTTTACCGGCAGTCGGTAAGGTCGACCAACTCGAAACGGACCGAAAAGGTCGTTAAATACCCGGACCTTCAGGAGCTGCCGTATACGCATGTCGCTGATTCGCGGCCGCCGCCGACCAACATACATGTATACATATATGCATACCCTCCCGTCGCATATTCGCTCACACTATGTATATATATATGTACATTATACAAGCGCATGCGACTATATACGAATATAGACTGGAAGCCGACCGGCAAGGGACCGCAGTCACTTCGTCACCGTTTAGAAGCACGAAAATACGAGAGCTACTGTTCTCGAGTGTATACACACCGGTCTCGAATGCTGTGCCTATCGTCGATAGCATCGGTGGAGAAAAGTGCCGTAACAATTACATCTATATAGTCCAGATAGTGATCGTGCGGGTGGAAAATCGCGGGGGCGAGCGCGTGTGAAGCGATTTTATACGCGTTTCGCCGGTGGGAAATCAATCAGTCGAACCATAAATGTTTCATCGAATCTTTGAGAGAATCGTCTTTACGCCGATCGTACATTATTGGAGAAGAAAGCTGGTCTTCGTGATCATATGACTAAAACCGGGGACTTTCGCGCTTCGTCGTTTCTGTGAGTTGACATTTTATTTCCTTGCGCTTTTCTTTTTTCACCAATCTTCGTTTCGTTCATTAGTTTTTGAAATAATTAGGATGCAAAGTAGTGTGGAGTGCTTTCAAAATTTCAGTTTGTCTGCGTTTATTAATGATCGGTTAATTATACTTTTTGATGAAATTCATATTTTTAATGCCTTTAATTCGATAATAATGACAGTAATTAGATAAGTAAACAGATACATTTTTTCCTTTTTTTTTGGAAAAAAACAAGTTGAAACAAGTAAGTGGATTTACTTGAATCAAGAGCTCATTTCTTCAAGTCAAGTAAACATTTATTTCAACCAATGAAATATATTTATACAGTTTCGGAAAAGATATTTTAGCGGTGTCTTAAAATAAACAATTGTTTTTTTTTTTTTATAATATAGGAAATATAAATTTTTTAATTTTCTCAAATTAAGTAAATTGTTTATGAAGTTAAAAAAATATTTACTTGCTCTCAGTATATCGAATGAAATACATTTTTATATAAAAATGGTCTGCATATGACACAAAAAAAAAAATTGTTTATTAAGAAACTGCTAAAAGCACTCTTCTGAAACTGTACAAATATTAACTTGAATATTTATTTGGATGAAATAAATGTTTACTTGACTTGCGGAAATAAAAAACTTTTTTATTTTGACAAAAATTAGTTCGAATTATTTAACTCGACGGATTTATTCTCTCTACTACTCTTAATATCGATCGACTTTTACATAATTAATATAAGGAATGTTTTTTTATTAGATTAAATTCTAATCAAAATTTCAAGTTTAAATACAATCAATTTTAATATTTTATCTATTCTTCCAACGGTTGAATTTCACTTTCGAAAAAGTGAAAATTTGATCTAACCATTTTTATACTTTTTTCATTTTTAAACTTTTTTCTTCATTTTTATATACTTTCCTTTTTCATTTTTATAGAGAAAAAAGGTTTATTTATAACATAACATCCAGTAGTATGTCACACTATTTCCTGCACGGCGACGTGATATCCCTATCGAGTGATAAGGCAACTATATAAACACCGTATCCGCGCGCAACGAAATTTTGTGGCATAAAAAGCAATTCACTCATTCATCGAATTATGCAATATATAGCTTTCATTTTCTTTCGAGTGATCTATCATCCACGGATCAATTAATTAATTACGTGAAATATATCACTTGAATTATTATATAATATTCTTCCATTATAATTTTATTCTACTAGTGTAGATATATATATATATATATATTCGGTTTTCTCAGACCGTAAACGTTTCACTCTTATACTTAAGAGTTACTCCCATTTCATGGTTAATTAATCCCCATTCGAATAATTTGGAACGAATGCAGAATCATTTTAGAAAATTTATTATGTAAATCATATATATGTGAATAACTATAAAAATACACTGAACAAAAATTTCTCTATTCAAGTAAATATTTTCTTGATACTATTCAAACTTTCTAAATTTCATGGAGTGACATTTCACTGTTTGGAGCGTAAATCCGTCGACTCACTCCAATGTAGAGTAAAATTTCACTCCAAAATGTATGAAATGTCACTCTTACAAAGTGAAATGTCATTCCATGAATATTTACTTGAAAATAAAAATTTTTTTGTAGTGTATCTTCTGTTATTAATATGTGATTGACTGCATATATGGAGTATCTCCTGAATGTTCTTGATTGTTATTCAACAATTTGAATTTCCATATCATTATTTACATATTTCATAATCACCGATGCATCAGCGAAATTTTTCGCAATAACTTTACCAAAATAAATCTGTATTCGTTTCTTAATCACTCGAATGGGGATTAATTAACCACGAAATAAGATTAATTCTTAAGTATAAGAGTGAACTGTTTATGGTCCGAAAACCGAAATTTTACCGTTAAATGCTTAATATTAATTGTTATTATAATTACAGTTAATCTTCACTTTTATAAGAACAAAACAAATTGAATGAATGATATCATTATCCCACTTGAAAATCGTAAAAATAAAAATTAGTTCAGAACGACCTCATAATGTATACTCTACAACAAAGGTCAGATACTCCACCATGACGTCATCATGCGGTCTTTCTGAACTCATGCACGGAAAATTTTCTAAAAGTTGCGCATCTGACCTCTTTCAGAGCACATTCCGGGTTCATTTTGAACTCCTCTTTTTATTTTGCTGTGTAAATGTTGAATTTTTGAAAACCAATAACGAACTTTCAGCGACCTCGAAGACCTCTGTATACCAATTTTCATAAAAATTTCAATGTCTAGAAAAATTTCGTGGCTCAAAGTGTTTACAGTTAATACATGGGACGAAATTAAAGTTTCAGACAATGATTTTAACTCGCTGCACATCGTGCAATTCGTATACAAATATAAATATACGAAATATTACATCATCATCTTAATGTCTGGTTGTCCTTATCATCGTCATTACCGATTTCGTTATCGACAAACATGAAACATAATGTTGTATCGAGAAAAAATTGTATTTCAAGAAAAAAAAAATAATTGATAAAAATTATATTTTTGTAATTGTGTGCGTAATGTTCAAACAGATGGCTGTTGGAAGACATACTTTTTCTTCAAATAAAATTTGATATGATGATTGGCAATTTTTACCAGACTCATTGTAAAAATTCAAAAAAAATCCCCTAAAATGTTATGGTAAAATTTACGAGAAAAATTGTCTCCATGTACTTTAGACGCCCGATTTCAGTGCGTAATGTCAACTTTATTGCACGCTGGATGATGACATGCGTAAAGTAAAAAAGTCATGTGTAATCAGTAAATGTTCACTTTAAGCACCTAATGCGAGGCATCTCTACACTACTTTAAGCATTATCTTTTCTCACCCAAATACAAAAAAAAATAGGATACCTAACTCGTGCGTAAAAGCACACTTTACGCCCTCGTAAGGTAATATACTATTTTATTTGTTAATTAATTTGTAGGAATTTTTTGTCGACCAAAAGAAAAAGGATTTTTCTTTAGGACATTATCGACAACTATCTTGCCATTTATTATTAATTATTATTGGCAACAATTCGGAGATTCGTACTCTGCTTTTGTATACAACAATTTTAATAAACAGGATACGCAAACGCGTTACCGCGTTCGTCGCGCAAAATAAATTTCTTTACAATTTGTTGTAATACAAATTTCAGAGAAAACTATTCTATTCCATCGGCGAAAGAATGGAAAAGCGCTTCCTTTATAAATATTTAACATTTTAAGACGTATACGTATGCGTGCTAACAACAGCACAACGTAACATTGGACAGTCGCCGACCTTTTCATGTGTCACATCCAAAAATAGAAGCGAGATCCTTCTTTTTGTAGACCTACTATTGTACTATTATGTATATTCTGTGTCCATCTATTAATTTCTTTATAATTAGACAAGTTACACATGTATCGTATAATGTTTGAATATAATATATTTATTTTCACGGCATTTCACGAATTACGTAAAACAAACGTGAATGCACCAACTATATACTGACCATGATTTTACCATTTTACAAAACCAAATTTATTTTAGGGCCCATTTGGGCATTTTTTATGAAATCGGTTTAGATTTGTGCGGGAATTCGCAAGTAAAATCAATCTGAACTTGAAAATATATGTAGTGTATCTATATATAGTTTCTTCAATTTGAATATTCTAGGTCGAGCCCCTTTTCCAAAATTTTTATATAATTATAAATAAAAAGTGATTGAAACGTTTTTTTTTAAATTTGGTCTTTGGAAGGATGATTCTACATAACACACACAATCCAAAAAAAATGACAGTAAAAATCATTGCAAATTCATAGAAAACTTCCCGGAAACAAATTAGGTTGATGGTATGTAAGAAAAAAACAATTTATATCCAAAAATTTTCTGATTTTTACTTGAATTTTGTTGATCGATTTCATATTATTGCATAAATCACCCATACAGAGCCCAAATGTTTAAGGAAAAACCAATCATTATTTATTTTACTTCGACCCGCACCGTAGGTCGGACGAAGTATTGAATTTGGTCATGCTGGCAAAAAAAATTACCCCCTATTTTTTCATCAAATGTCCACGTT
>JAPYZR010009660.1:0-16926 GCA_030522945.1 Trichopria nigra
TTTTTATCACAATGAGTAGTATCAGTGGTTTTACATTCGATCGTGCTTTACTTTATGTTAAATCTAATAACATTATAAACAGTAAGTAATATAAACTTTACTTTTAGAAAAGGTTTAGTATTCCTATAAATTTATTTTCTTTGTACGCATTAACAATCATATCGTATGTGATACCAGCAGCTATCATTTTTTTCCTGATAGCGTGTGTCGTGCATGTATTTAAAGCATTAATTCTTTTTAACGTTGCCAGATTAGTACCGTACCGAGTAAATCAAATCCATTATATGTACTCAACTCTCTTCTGACTAGCAACGTAGGAAGGGAACTCCCTTTCTTTTCCTTTTTCTTGTCACACACGTATATTGCACATCTTGTGTGGCTCGCATCTCCGTTCTTATGTATGTTAGACGGGATAATGAGACAAGAAACACGGAATGGACTGCCCAGTTAAGAGAGGTCCTTGATTTATTATAAATTTCTATTCTATCTGATTTCCAAAAGAAAAAAAAAGTTGTTTTATATTCATGGGTAGATGTTTCATGGGAGCGTCAATAAAAGTAGGTCGGAAAATCAACGTAAAATCAGGTCTATACCAAGGAAGAGAGGTTTTAAGAAGCATCGTTTTCCGCGCGTGCAGCAGCCTATCATGGTCCCAGTATGTCCATCAGCAGCCAAACGGCGATATACGTACCTTAGTTCGAGCGCGATGTATATATCGCAGACTCGTATCCTATCGTCTATCGGCGGCGTATCTCGGGAACTCGCGCAAATGGCGCGAACATCCGCGGGCTGCCTTTCTGACTTATCGTCGAAGGAAGTCGACCCCCCACACCCCGACATCTTTTCCGAAGAATCCGACCTATCCTACTATACGTAGCTTATAGGGTCTGCCCCCACCTCCCGCGGGGTGCGTGTGCGCTTTCGTGTAGAGTATACATTTTTACCTATCTCTACCCTTCCCCTCCGTCTTCCTTTTCCTCGACCGCTTCGTCTTCTTATCTCTTTCGTTCACCCTCCCGACCCTTCTAACCCCGTCCGGTTCCCTTTACCCCAGGGGGCGCATTCATAGCGCGCGTCTTTCTTCCTCTTATCGCGCGCGCCGAAAGTTCGCTCTCGCTCGCGGGGGCAGAGGCGGGGGCACTTTGCGGAAATTCGAAAGCTTCTTTCTCGACTTATACGTATCCCGCTTTTCCGCGTATAGGCAGTTAGGAGTGCATATAGGCGACTCTCTATCTTCTTATCCCGCCCTCGCCCTGCGATCTCCCGGGAGCTTCAAAGGGCCACCGCCGCATCAGGATCTCGCGTGCAACTGCAGATATTTTCAAAAGTACTCCAGAGACAGCTTCGCAGGCCGCCGTACCACGCTTTTACGACGGGTACAATGACGATGCCGGGGGAGATGGGCCTGGGCGCGCACCTTGCTAACGTCGCTGCACGCGCCCTAATGGGAATTATAGGCAGTGACGGAAAGCCGATAACTGGTCGAGGTGAGTAATTTGCATGGAGAAAGTTGCCGATCAGTAATGATAGACGGTCCGTGATCTGAGATGATCGATTGATTTCTACTTTCGTTCTGGAAATCAAACCCACTTAACCGTTTCGGTTCTTCGCGTTATCAAATTTGGTATCCGTGGCTGTTTTCCAAGATGGCTTATTGATCACTTATTGTGGGACTTTTCCTCTCGTTAAACCCTAAACACGGCACTCAGTCTGAAGTCCTAAAGTAACACAATATTACCGAGCCCAGGAGGTTCAGAAACTTCTGACCAGCATTTAATCCTTCGCTGCAGTCGATGCTAATCAGCATTACAAGAAGAATGGAAATAGGAGGTGAAACGAGGGTGGTGGGTGACTGGGGTAGAAATCCACAATGGGCGTGGGAGGAGTTTAAAAGCTTAAAAGTCGATGTTTGGTTTTTGCACACAAATGTGGGCAGGACTTGCTACTTCCATCAATTCAAAATGATAATTGGTGTCCGTAGAAACAAACTGCACATTGTAAATTTTAAACGCACCGCCCACGTTAGGAGCTATATCTTTCCGCACTCCCACTTCCCTTGTTAGACTTCCTCTTCTCAGTCTTCTTGCTTCACTCTCGTATTTTCGCCAAAACTGCAAAAGAGAAACAAGAGGTCCTGATGAAACAGAACATTAAAGATAGTCTTAAGATGCATAATTCAGAAGTCATTTTACAAGGGAAATTGTACGAATAGGATAACTGAAAATGTTTTAATACTCTTAAAAATAAACGATATATGAGATGTGGTTTAGTCATGTTTAGTCACGGGAAGAAACAGAAGTACTGTAGGATTTAATGAAACAATCGTTGAAATTGGTACAATACGACTTGAAGATTAATTATTGAAGCAAATGGAATATGTAAATTACACGATACAATGTAAAAGGCAATTTATGAATAATTACTGAACATCGACTCGCACGATAGAACGAAGCGTAATTGATTCCTATTTCAGCTGGAACTGACGTTGTCCTTCAGCCGGAGAGCCCCGCAGACGATCGATAATTCGCGTTAGACACGACTCGTAGCTAAATTGTGTCCACTGAAAGTCAAATAATGTTGGCATTCCTATATATCGAGGGTGGTTCGCTCGTCCCTGACGGTCCACGTCAGGCTTGCCTAAACTCGACACCCTTGCAAGTTGAGATTCCGTTATTCGTGGTTTACTTCCTCGTTTACTAGAGTTTCTCTTTGTCTGGTAAGTGGAGTTCGTGGCCGGAGCTTGTAAAAGGATGATTGGGGTTGCCCGGATGTTGAAAATATGGAATTCGTATTTACAGAAACGTTTGTTCGATATTGTAAATGAAATATCTAAAGGAAAATGGAGAGATTAATTTATCTCTCCCTCTCTCTCCAAGTGTATAATTTCCACCCGTCTAGTTCTATATTCTCGTCTCCACCATTCTTTCCACCATAAGGTTCTTGAGTCGTTGAAGTTTAATTGTGACTGTTGGTTGATGGATAACCATGAACAGCGATTTAAAAAAATTGTAGTCCGCGCAATTCCTAGATTTGGTCTTTCTGTTTCTAGTCTTCTTGGAATGACCTAAATGAAATCATGGTGTTGTAACTAGTACTAAACTGACCGACATCAAAACTATTGTTATCATGACTATCATGACCAGAGCGACTAATATCGGAACGACCACTAACAGAAGGATCACTGGCCCAACGTCCACTACTGAACCATGATCGTTTCTAAGGCGGTTTGTCTGAAGTTGACCATTACTACCATGATCATTACCATCACGAACATTACCTGGAGGACTTCTAGTATGACTAAAAGAACACGTCCAGTAACAACTATCATCATATCCAGGTATTTTGGGTACTATATCCCCTCATAATAGATCAACTTTAATCACATCCTATTTTATACAAATATTGTGATGAGGACCTTGAGTATATTGCCAGCACGATGCTCCACAGTACTACTTACTGATGCTATTTCGGCTTTCTTGTTTCCTCTTCATCTTTCTCTCTAAAATGTGGTTTTGTACGAATGAAATGCTTTAATTTGAAAATAATTCATCCCAGCTATCATACAACAAGCACGTATTTCGTTGCGCGTCTCTCAGTCCCAGAGTGGCGTGGCGCATGGGTAAATTTCATCTTTTCGCACGTGTATGTATTACCGGGTTCTCGTTCTCAGTTTTTCCCGGTGCACTCCTCGATTTTTGCACATCCCGGACTTTATCCATTTCCAAAGCTCGCTGCGCGCCTTTCCACGTTGCCAGCAGCTTGCATGGACGTGCGAGAGTTGGGAATTCTTTCCATTTCCCTACACCGTCGCAATAGCTTGAGCTTTTCTATGTAAGCGACTCTATTCCCATGACTCGCACAGTCCGCCTTCGCGATCGCGCGTTCTTTTTACCTCTTACAAACACCCAGGCGAAACCTGACGTCAGCGTTGTCGGTCGCTCTAGGTCTCGAAACGCGGACATGCCATTCGGGGAGTGACGTGTATCCGGGAACGACGTCTCTTTCTCTTTCCTACACACAGTTTGAAAATCTTTACAATTTTTCGCCGTCGAGAGAAACCGAATTTCGTCGTCGAGATCCGAACGTAACGCGTGTGAAACACCATTTTCGAAATGCGCTTTGGAAGAGGTCAGGTGTGTGTTTGTTGGATCGTTCCTCTCTCCGTTTCAGTTATCGGTCTTTTCTATATGTGCGTGTTTTTATGAACAGCATTGAAAGTATGTAATTTCGTATTTGAACGGAACGTCTTCTTCGACTGTACTCGATCGATTCGTACGTTACGGTCATTGATGCTTTTTTCCCTTTGTTCTACTTCATGCTTTATTTCGATATTTTCATGTACACACGTCCAAGTGATATTTATCATTTAAAATCGTGATTTTCATTAATTTCTGTAATGATGCTGAGGTGGGAATGAATGAAGAAAGAATTCAATTCGGAAACTTTGGACTTGAACGAGTCCAATGAAGTGTAATTAAAATAATAATTAACGACATCTGTGGAATCATCCAACCTTTGTTTTTTTGCCATTAACAAACTCGGACTCATTTCTTCTCTTTATTTCAGTAATTTAATGTTTGGATGCGTTCCTTCTTAACCTATCACATTTTTTCGCTTTATTCGCCCGATTCGAAAATCTATACAATTTTTCTCCGTCAAGAGAATTCCAATTTCCACGTCGAGATCCGAACGGTATTCGACTGAGACGTGGATTCTGAAATACGTCTTATAGGTTCGTGTACAATGCAGATTGTCTTTGCCTTAATAAAGTATTTAAAAAATTCAAAATTTCACGTTCCGTTCTCAATGATGTTATCATAAAAAAAAACAAAAAAAAAAACGGAGAATTAAGAAATTCTAAAATCGTTCTTGAAATGAGAATTTATTCTTTCCCTCGATTGGTGGTCATTCTACGACTTTTTGTCGTATATATGTAAATATATATAGCATTTTATTATGCATATAACAAATGTCCTACTTTGTTACAATTTTTCCAATTTTGTAAAATTTCACCTTGCTCTGCGGGATTTCATTCAATGTTGCAGGTTCTCACGTATAATATTCTGGACTTCATTTCGAATACATATATTTTCACCCTGGGATGTCCGACGTAAGAACGTACTTATATTTTTTTTCCCCCACGAGGTCATGCAAAGAACTCTCTCGCTCTCTATCTTCTTTTGTATTCCTTCCGGCAGCCACGCCTTTTCCAAATTGGTAGGACGACTATCGACTCCCGTCCAGACTGGGACGAAAGGATTGCTCCGGTCACAATATTCGAATGCCACGAGAGAATAATTGAAAAGAAGATATTCCGAGAAATGCAACGAAACCATTTTCACCGGGATATATTCCCTGACGCGAAATCCCGAAACACCCCTCTGAAAATGATAATTTTCCAAGAAAGGGGATAAGAGAATATAATCGTAATGCAAAGTACGAAACTCATCATAAACCGAACGACAGAATCATTTACAACCGTGACTAACGACCGAACGAGGAGAAAAAGCAAATTCGCAATTCGGTACGCACACGAGAGACGCGAGAGGTAAACGTCGGAGTCTAAATAAACAAAACGATAGAGGAGAAGAATATAACCGGGAAAGGGGGGGGGGGGTAAAAAACACTTTGAAGAATAAAATAATGGAGAGCACCTGAGCAATATGAGAAAAGAGTGAAAATGGAGAAATACGGCGGAAAAGCGAGAAGGAAGACGGGGGCGAGTCGGGGTTTGTGGGGGGGGGGGGGGGGGGGGGGGGGGGAGGGGGGGGGGGAAAAAAAATTCCCTGGCAATGCCGACAACTCTCCCGGGGTAAAAGTCTAAAAAAATTTCCGTCGAGTTCCGCTTCCCTCATTTCTATCCCCCGTTCCTACTATACGCCTTCCGATTTCTCTGCCGGAGCTTTATTCATGTTTGTATCATCCGCTATAACGGAATTGAAAGGATAACGAAGGGCGATAAAGCGTCGGCCAGAATTAACAATGGGAGGGCCGCAATCAGGTCCGACACCTTGCGGGCAGAAAATACGGCCGAGGGGGAATGCTAAATGGATATGCCTGGCGAAGTCGCCATATTTTCAGTGAAGTTGGTCGAATAACGAAACCGACATTAATATATATATGCGGAATGGAGTTTTTAATTCGGATCAATCCAAGCATTAATGCGTTTTCCTTGAATTCCCTGGATCGTTTGATATACGAAACTTTGCCATTTGCTGCATGGAAGTAAGGAAAAAAAGATAAGGAGAATTACAAGTGTTCAAGATTTCTAAATTATTGTTTAATTCTAGTTATTAATCCATAGATTAACGAATCTATGAACAATGATACAGCAAAATACGAAATCATATTCCACAAATATTCGAAGGTAAACAAAGAAACTAGGGACTGGTTAAGCAGAGAAGGTTGACCAAAATAGGATAAGATTGCTTAAAAAAGGAAAACATTGACTAAAATAGGAAAACATTGACCAAAATAGGAAGAAAACATTAACCAATATAGAAAGAAAACATTGACCAACTTAGGAAGAAAACCTCGACCAAAATAGGAAGAAAACCTTGACCAAAGTAGGCAGAAATTCTCCACCAAAATAGGAAGAGAACCTTGAACAAAGTAGGAAGAAACCGTTGACCAAAGTAGGAAGAAAACGTTGACCAAAATAGGAAGAAAAACCGACCAAAATAGGAAGAAAAACCGACCAAAATTGGAAGAAAAACTGATCGAAATTGGAAGAAAAATCGACCAAAATTGACAACCAAATTATAAAGAAAAAATGACCAAAAATCTAAGAAAAAAGGCCATAATCGATGAAATTGAATAAAATAAATAAAAAGTTGAACGAAATATAGGAAATATTGAACGAAATAAAGAAAATATTTGCCGAAATGAAGAAATTATTGAATACAATAAAAAAGAATTGACCGTAATACAGGAAACATTGAAAGAAATAAGGAAAATGTAATAAATGAGTAAATAAATATTGATAATAATTGACGAAAATTGAGTGCAGAACAAGAATACGCAATACTTGACGAAATGGAATAATATAGAGTGACAAAAATCGACAAAAATAAAGAACAGTTGATAAAATAAAATAAAACTAATATAAGCATAAGTTGATGAAGCTGACAAAACTAAAAACCCCAGAAGATTTATTTTCAATAAAAACTGATAAAAGTTGACAAAGGTCAACGGTAAGTACAGAACAAAATACACAACTTCACGAAAAGGGACGAAAGTGACAAATTATGACGAAAAATATCAAAACAAAAATTGACAATGCAGGCAGTGTTATCAGTTTAGTGAGATTTTCGACGATAGTGGGAGAAGCTTATTCGTTGCGATTAGAATAGGTAAAAGTTCCACCACTATCATCCAAAATCACCCTAAACTGGGAACACTGAATGCAGGCGTAAGTTGATAAGGCTAATAACCTAATCTTATTAAAATTCAGAGGTTTTTGTAAAAATTAGATCAAAACATTGTTTTTAGTAAAATGGACGAGCAACCATAGAAAAACTTGGTATAGAATAAAGTTGAAACATAACGGAAATGCACAAAATGCGCAATAATAAATAAATAAGAGTCAAAACGTTAATGAAATTTTGGTGGATGAAGATGGAAAACCCGAAAGTAATTGACAACATGTTTAACGAATATTGAAGATTTCACCAGTATGTATCAAGAAAATGTACCCATCAAGCAAAGAACGAAACAGCGTGCATATAAAACTGATGAAAACGAAAAGGAAAATTGAATACTCGACATAGAATTATAATTAGTATTAGTGTAATGTTGCATCACATAATTAAACTATAAAGATTAAGCAAAATGTATAGAAAATTATATTTATATTTATAAATGAAATTACTCTCTTTTTTTTCTTTCCGCCCCCGCGTATATTGAATCATTTTCCATCGTCGAATTTAAAAATAATATCGTAAAAAAGCAACAAGGAAATAAAATCTCGGAACGTGACGGAGGTCACAACACAGCCGAGAGACCCATAGGTGAGGGGGCTGTATCTGAGGGGGTTCCCCTGGCAAGGGGTGGTTATTTAGGGGCTTAGCGCCACGGCGGCGACGGTCGGAGGAAAGGACGCCGGCGCGAACGTAACCACTGTGTCACCTTTATCACCTGCAGCAAATTGCCGCCATTTGGATGTTAAAACCCCTGGTCTCACCCTATAGTGAGACCATATAGTCGTGCTGGGGGCAAGGAAACGCGCGTGAATCTCGGCGTGCCGCGCCGCCGGCCCGCGCGTACACTCAACGATGTAAACGGATTATCCGCTAGTTTTCGAAGAACATGCCACTGTGAAGTCCCGATCTTTCTCTCTCTCTTATTCCATACCCACACGTATACAACTGATATATACGTGTACAAGATCGATTTCGCTCTAGGCGAGTACATTTTCTATAGCTGACTTCTCTTCCGGGACTTGGTAATCTTTGATCGCCCGGGATGACAAATTCGAGCATTGGACAATGCTTGCGAGGTACTTTGGAAATTGGAGGAACAATGGGAATCGAGTTCCCCGTACAGGGTTTCGATGGTTTTTTGTGGCGATTTTTCGGTTGCGTTTTGCTTCACTTAATTATGGGACATGCATAATTTATTCACGTCGACAGGCTCTTTGAATTATCGATCGTGATTCAATTTGTCCGTGAACATCGGAGTGACGAGGGCTCCGGAACAATTGAAATTTTTGGAAAGGACAATCGCCGATGATTGTCCAAATGAGAAATAACATTATTTATGTTTCTCATTAACGAATTATACAACTGCGTCGCAGTGGTCCCAGGCATGCACCGAACTGAGTTAATGATGCCATTGATATTTCAGGTCAATCTGCATACACATATATAACGTCCAGTTGCCTGACGGAAGTCGGCCACCGGATATCGAAATTTGAAAATGACAATTTTCATTACGGCGAACATCAACCATAATGATTAACGAGCACAAAACACCTGATTGTGAATTGAGGTGGACCCAACAAGTTTTTATCGACAACCTGATAAAAATAGCAATTCTCCTCATTTTAACTGCATTCAAGATATGTAGTATAAAGGGTGTCCCAGAACTGGAGGATAAAATTTCAGGAGGCGATTCTTCGTGAAATTTGAAATCAAAAAGTCCTTTACCAATATTCGATCCGACGCATAGAATTTGAATGGCGAGCAATTGAAGTTTAGAAAAAAAAAATTACTGTTTTTGCAATAACTCGGCTCAATTTCAACCTATATTAACGAGTGAGAGCGCATTTTAAAGATTTGTTCAAGAACACCAATTCTCCTTTAAGAGCATATTATCTGAGATGAATATTTCGCTAGTTACGGTCTCATAAAGGGAAAAAAATTGCCTTTTTTGCGGTTTTTCGCGTCTAACTCATTCCGGTAAATAGCTAGCGAAATATCATATAAAAAAGTTATAGAGCTTGAAAAGACAAAGAATTTGCACCCTCCATCGTTTCGTTTTGATAAAAATTGAGTCCGTGGGGAGACGTTAAATCTCAGAAAATTAGTGAAAATCGCGCTACATCAACGTCATATCCTTTTTTCGTTAATTTTTACTAGCGAAATATTCAACCCAGATAATATGCTCTTAAAGGAGAATTGTTGGGTTTGACAAAATCTTTAAAATGCGCCCTCACTCGTTAATATAGGTTGAAAATGAGCCGAGTTATTGCAAAAAGAGTAATTTTTGTTTCTAAACTTCAATTGCTCGCCATTCAAATTCTATGCGTCGGATCGAATTTTGGTAAAGGACTTTTTGATTTCAAGGACACCCTGTATAATATAATTTGTTAGCAATAAAAAGTCGCCTTTGTGAAAGTCTTACAATTTTTGTTGTAATTGTGTGCGTAAAATACTATTGTTAGTAGAGTCATAATTATTTACATTTTTTTATAATGATTACAAATATACCCTAGTAGAAATTTGTCCATATTTTCTTGCACTATCCATTTCTCCTTTGCTTTGAACATGGTAAATATCTGACTTGTCTAAGAATTAGCTAAAAAATGTTTTCACTTCTACCAGGGTATTATTACATTTTTAATGTGATTTATTAACAGCTGCAGATTTCTCAATTCGTAAACATTCATCGTTTTCCCTATATTTTTCATCATTCGCAGACTTTTACGCTTACTATATATTTTCTAAATTAAAAATGGACGAAGCGGGAGAAACGCATGAGGCGTTGCCACATCTAACTTAGGTACCGCGTGAATCAAATCCAAATCGAACGTCCGCGACTGTTAAATGTATAGGGTTTATTCGATTTAATTAAAATGTGATTATTTAACATATTGCACAAAAGTGAAAAATGGTTTGGAGGAAGAATTTTATCGATGCAGCGGAATTACAAAAAAAAAAAAAAAAGAAAAGAAAAAAATCGAACGAATCTCATTATTTCACTGAAATTGACAAACGACGTAAAGACACTACCTATTACTCGTGGAGTAACCTCTATTGTAAAGTCGTGACTTTAAAAAATAGATAATCCGCTAAAGTACCGAAAGTGCAGGTTCGTCAGCAATTTTTTTAAATTGGAGGTAAATTATGTTCCGCGAAACGAAAATAAAGGTCGACGGACTGTAATTGTCCCACGCGCGCTCATCGCCGTGTTGTGGATGGAGCTTGACGAAAGCAAATATCGAATTCTTCAATTTTATCTTCTTTCCCCTCCCTGTCAATTTGCATTTCAATTTACCACTTTTTTCTCTATCATTATTTTCTTCTCTTTTTTTTTTGTTTTTCCCCTGGTCTCTCGTTCTCTGTACATCGTCGCTGTCCATTTGTTATTTTAACTTTCATTCGTTGTCGTTGTTTCTTGTTTTATTTAGTCCTCTACTATCCCTGACCTTCTATATATATCTGTATACGCTTTTTCCATTATTTCTTCTTTCAAAATCGATTTTTTCACATTCCCATCCCCTCCTCGCAGGAATTCCGCCTGATGTGTGTTCGCCGTCTCGCTCTTGCACATAATATCCATTCCCCGCATTCCGTCAATGCACACACTACCGCGTGAACTTACGTACGAAAATACACACATCACTGGGTATATTGGAAAGCAATTGAAACGTTCTCGCCCGAACAGTAACGCGGCACTTAACATCCTCTTCATGACACGCCGGAGCTAATGACTCGAGACTATCTGCAGCAATTAAACTTGCAAAAAACACACGATCGTGAAAGCCCCTGGTAAAATCTTGTAAAATTTGATTGCTGCCGGGATTTCCCGTCGTCACATTTCATTTGTAAAATGTCAGATTCCATGTTTCCTCTGCATATAAATTTTGCGAATTACTTTCGATTTTGAGTCTTTTACGGAAAACGTGCAATAAAAAAAGTTTCATTTTATTAAACGAGAAATGTTGGATTATTTAATTTTGAATCGATATTGTAACTTTTGTCATATTTTGATATGATTGTTGCCTTTTTCCGTTTTTTTTTTTGTGTTTTATCACGATATCTTTTGTAATAATTATCGCAATTCCTTGGACCTCAATGAGAAACGTAGGGGAAATACGTTGGCGCCATATATATATATAACGGGTGTGTTTTAGAATCGATGAATTGTACTCAAACGAATTTTGATTAATCTAAAACTTTATCATCAAATGACTTCAAAAACAAGTGAAATATTATCCAAATTTCATTCGATTCCCGTATGTTAAAAATCTACTGTAGAGAGTTTGAATGTGACCAATCACAATGCAGTCTCCTTAAGGGCGCTCGTTCTGATTCGTAAATTGTAAATACTTTGTCAGTTTGTATCGTCTGCACAGTGCCCTTTGTATTCACACGTTAAAAGACAGGTTTTTTCCTGAATCTGTACATGTATAAATATAGAGGGTGGCACAAAAGTATGGAATCCCCTGAATGATTCGTCAGAAATTAATTTTGCTGAAAAATGTTCAATACTAATTTTTAGGTATACTAGTTTTAGGATTTTCCCGTGGCTATTCAATGGCGACCTTGATTTGACCTTGAAGGTCATATCAAGGTCAAATTCAATTTCTTGTGTATATACATATGTACATAAAGAGAGAATACATTTTTTAATTCTATATTTATAAAAAAAAAAACAAGAAAAATTCTAGTCTTTCATTATTCTAATTTTTAATTAACTTCTAATGATTTCGAAAGAATCGTTACGAACATTAAAGACTTTACGCAGATTCCAATATTTACAAAGTATTTTATATTTTTGTATTCGTCTTCGACAATTGTTACATAATTACGTCATTTTTTTATCTATACACACGAAATTGCAACAATTGTTCGATACTTGTCCAACAATTACTCACCACTTTTTGCAAATGTTCGTGAATTGCCAAATTCAACATTTATCACATTTATTGATATTTAGGTCAGGCAGCAGGAAGTCACCCCTCGTTAGAGGAATTTTCATATATGTATACGAGCACGTATGGGAAGTTGGCCCTATATTAACAAATACTCAAAATGTTTCGATATATGCGCTTAAAGTTGTCCACTCTTGATATATGCTTAAAGTTGAACGCGTATATATATTGGCATATGTACATAGAGACGGGCTAACAATTCAAATGAGATTCAAAAGGTATTAGAAATTTGAATTCAAAACATGGACCAATCAGCCAGAAGTTTACGCGACAACAAATGAAATAACGGGAATATAATATACGGGATTGTTCTAACATTTTCAAATTGATTTATACTTTTTTATACGTTTTGCCGCAGATAACTCTTTTCATTCATTTGTATTCCAAAATTGTTTGGCATCCTTCGAATGTTTTCGTGGCTTTTATCATTTTTCGCCAATTTATGGATAAATTGTAGATATGTGAAAAACGGTGCTTTCGTTAATTTTAACAATTTTTGACTATACTTTCTTTCAATTTTACAATTTTTGTAAGTTCAGACAATTTTCGACAATAAGGAGATTTTCAAAAATACATTTTTCTTTTTTTTTTGTAAATTCTGAAATTTTTCAACATTTCATCCATTTTACGTTCAAACATTTTCAAAATTTTTTCAAAATTTTTTTTCTATTTTCTATTTTTACAGATTTCACCTTGGACCAATCTACATTATTTCTACATCACAGTATTATCAGTTTTCAAACGTTTTGATGCATTTTATATAGTTTACATGATTTATGCGGAGGTTTCGTAAATTTTCGATGATTTTCATTCATTCTCCAGGATCTTGAAACTTTAAACATATGGTATTCATTTTTTATGGAAGAAATTTTGATTCCATCTATTTTAGATGCAATTCGTAATTTGTCGGGGGATTGCGTTGGACGATTTAAAAAAAATTGTTCGTAGTTTAACATTGGTTAGCAAACAAGATTTTTTTGGGATCAACCGATTATTCTCGGCGACGTTGCAGGTCATCTTTCGACAATTTTTAACTATTTGCATAATTTTTTTCGAAAATATTAGAAAGATTCAACCTTGTACAATAATTTCGAACAATTGGCTTTCACTAGATGTTAATTACTTCGATCTATACTGTAGATGGTATCGTATTGAATTCGGTCAATCGAACAAACATAAAGTGAAAACATGTTTTTTTCATCAAATACCCACGTTTGAAAGCATAATGGGCATAAAAATGCAAGGCAAACATTTCTGCCGAACAAGAGTATCTTTTTCAGTTTCATTTGACAGAACATTTTTAACAAAATTGACAAAAATTGTTGACAAATAATTTGACCAATGACTTATAATTCGCGAAAAAGAATCCCGAATCTATAGTTAGCGTTTCATTTATTACTTACTGATATTCGGGTATTCCGAAGTAAAACTCATTTTGATTTTGTTGCAATTGAAAAAGACAAACGAAAATTAATATCAAAAATGCTCATCAACTTTAGTTGCATTTCGTCTCAAATTAAATCTGATTAGTTAGATCCATACTAAAATCGTGGTGGAATGGGGCAAAAATGGTATCGCGAAAAACTTTAAACACGCGAATAGTTGTCAATTTAGTGATAAAAAAATCATTCTATGTCTTATAATTGGCGGAAAGTAGTGTCCAATTAGAACTCGAGATATTCCCGATTTTCGAAAAATAATTTGCTGTATTTCAAAAAATTCCATCTTTCTTAGTTCATTAAAGAAAATATCGAACAAGTACTCAAAATATTCGAAATTGTATACCGAATAAAATAGTCGTCGGTTTTTCAAAATTGAACGATTAGAAGTCAAGATATCTGCGATTTCCTGATCTTCCAACAGCTTTTCAAAACATAATAGGTTCTAGTAAGATTTCTAATTGGTCAATTTTTAAAAACCGACTACTTTTTTATTCATTATACAATTCGAAACCTACTTATTCAATATTGCATTTAATAAACTAAGATGTATATGAACACTTCAAGGGTTCAAGTAAATTATTACATTATATGTCAGAAATGTAGAGACTAAAACTCAAGGAATTTCAAAGTATTTCATTCCTTCTCAATTTTAAATTTGAGTTTAAAAATCTTCTCAAAAGCTATTGTAAAGAAGCTCAAGCCATTAAAACAATAAGAAAAACATTACGACCCAAAGTATAAGCCTTTGACTCTTCGATGAAAGCTGAGAGAGTTATCACAGGTGTGTAGTATCCCCGGATTGGCTGTACCGGCATTAAGGTTCGACGCGCACTTTAGTCAGATTATCCGAGTGGAGTGCCCTCTCGAATAAGCATCGAACCTTCGTCTATATGTATATATATATATGTATGTATCGATCTGCGGGAGAATCGATTCCTTTGCCGTTTCGACCTCGCCGTCTCCTGAATCATTCGCCCGATGTAGCCCGTACCAATTACGTATCCGTTGCTAATTTATCGTATCAGCGCAATTCACTGATCAATTAACACCCCCGCTGCGTTTCAGATGCTCGAATTCCTCAGGAGGGCGCCTCGGGCTTTCTTGGATTCCTGGCGATAATCATTTTCCAATCGCGACTCTTGTATTGTTTCGGGACGGGCAATTAGGTCCGACACGTCAAGGATCCGTTTTCCATCGGCCATGCGGTGTCCTCTTATCGTTTTCCGCTATATAGTTAGTGCGAGTGTTAGCGTGCTATTTACCGCAGGTGCGGGTACGGCTCGGGGGACGTTATCTCCGTGGACTCGGAACGATCCTATCGAGCAGTCGAAGCCTCTCCGCTGTGGTGAACATGTACCTTAAAGAGGTTTTTCGAAAATCGACACTGTCGACACTCGCCTGCGGTGAATCTTTGAAAGTCGTAAACATCAAGGAGTTGAGTTTATTTCGTCGAGATTCGTTAATGAACTAATGTTACTTATTGTCAAACTAAAATTATCATTTTAAAACGTCAAATTTATATTTTAATTCGTGTTTAAAAAAATGATTCGAAAACTGACCGATGAAAACGAAGATCAGTTTGATGAAACGCAAATCACCGGGAATCGAGAATAGTGAAACAGTTTGGCGATTGGTTCCCGTTAATGCGTGAAAATGTAAATCGTTAAATGTCCTTTAAAGTTGATCACAATTCATGGAGTCCGTATCGACTGTGTTGCCACTTGCGAGAAAACGTGCCGTCGAGGCGATGCGCTGTCTGGTGGTGCATACCGGAACTACAGCTTTCTATATTAGTTGGCAATGCCCCTAATTGCACTACGAATATTACCGAATTCGTATACGAGATGAAAAATTGTGTCATGGATTTTAAGCTGCGAATGGGTATTATTGAAAAAAGGATGTGGCGCTTTACTCACATTGATAAAAGTTGGCTGATAGAAAAAAAAAATATTTAAAGACTTTCGAAGGTAACTTAGCGCGTTCAACCATATTCGCGATGATTTTGACTAACGTAAATGTATGACAAATCGTTCGAATGCTGAAATACGGAAAGTCTAAAAGACTTTTTTTCATCGGTGAGAATTCTTTTTTGATCTTCCAGATGGACTATGTCATTACTTTGATCCGCATTCTGTCGAATGTATAATTCGATACAATTCTGATTTAAGTACTGCATTCGTGTATTTAGTAATGCAAGGGATATCTGATTTATCGATGGAGGTGGTCGAGAGACGAAATTTCCATTTTACTCCGTTCAAAGAATATTTTTTCATTAGCCAGGCAGTGCTCGAAACTGGTCCAATGCGGGTTTAGTTAATGGAGCAGACGTCAAAGTAGTTCATCCGATATAAGCAACAACCGTTAATTAACGTTAAAAATTCAAATAGACTCGAAAGGCCTTCGAAGTCTTTGTTGAAATTATCGTAAAGCTTAAAGAATTGCATTGGGATGAAATAATTACTAATTCAGTATATTCAGTGACGTATATAGATCATTCAACTATAGTTAAATATTTGTCAATGAATTTTGTCCGTGAAATAATAAAAAATAGTCAAATTGATTCTTAAGGCTTTTATTTCATTTTATTTCTAATTAAGTATTGTATTTAAGAGGGGGCATTGGAAGTGTGATTTTACATAACATATATATATATACATACAATTCCTAAAAAAAAAACACCAGTGAATTTTATTTTATGTAGAATCACTTAATGTCGATTGTCCAAATTTTGAAACAATGATTTAATCATTTTTAATTGACATTTACATGTCGTTGAGAGGTTAGGTCGATAACTGCTCTACTTTACACAATTTCTAAAAAAAAACACCAGTGAATTTTATTTTATGTAGAATCACTTCATCTCCATTGTCCAAATTTTGAAACAATGATTTAATCATTTTTAATTGACATTTATGTCGTTGAGAGTTTAGGTCGGTAACTGCTCTACTTTAGACCCCTCAAATCCTTAATAGTTTCATTTTTTCTTTTGTGTAGATTTCTTTGATTTTCGTGATTTTTTTTTTTTTTTTTTTTTTTTTTTTTTTTTTTTTTTTTTTTTTTTTTTTTTTTTTTTTTTTTTTTTTTTTTTTTTTTTTTTTTTTTTTTTTT
>JAPYZR010009661.1:0-15458 GCA_030522945.1 Trichopria nigra
TTTGGCGGTCCAGTACTCTCACGTCATTGGTGGGTAGGACAACTCATTGCGATTGCCGTATATCACCATTCGTGAAAGTAAATCGCCGTACGATTTTCGAGGCAGCTACCACCGGCCAATGTTTTTTCAGTGCATGTACTCCACACGCTTCCGCTTCCGATGTCCCCGTCCTTTTCTTTTATCCTAGTCCTCCCCCTCGCCGGCTTGGCGCAGATTGGCTGATTGGCTCGGCGAGCTGGCACCGTGAGGAAGATGCCGTAGTGGACGCACTACTGAAAATTCCCATATGGAATCCCATGTGGGATTTTACGCGAAATCCCCACATGGGATCCCATATGGGAATTTTCAGTAGGGCGACTCACTTTTTTGCAAGCGTTATAGTAAACGAAGGAGGACGTTTCACTTGATCAGATTTATTTATAAGTTATAAAGAAAATATCAATGTAACAAAAATAATAAGTACATAAGTTATTAGCTCTTAAAATTAAGCATCCTTTATTCTTGTGGTTACAAAAATCGTTTCACTGATATTAATATTTGAACTTATTTGTATTTTGCGTGGATATTCTATTGCCCACGACGACGTACAAATGTGTAATTGATAAAAGCCTAACATTTTAGTTCCTCAACACGATGACACGACGTTGATTACCTGAAAAAATTAAATTATATATTTAAATTAAAAATTAATTTATATTTAGACATTATAAAATTGTTTAATCGGGTTTCAGCAATATCGATAAATTTTTAAAATATACAATGCCATTCGTATTAAAAATTTACAAATAAAAAGCAATATATAACAAAATGAATAACATATGACACTATGAAAATTCAAGTATTTAAAAATATGCCAACAGTCTTTTTCGATGACATTTTTTTACAAAATATAATTAGATATAAAGTGACTATTTCGGTGACAAATGGCTACATTGATGACTGTCATCGTTAAATTTTTGGTAAAGTGGTTATTTCGGTGACAGGAAAGTTACACGATGCATACCGTTCGGACGCGAAAATATTGCCCGAATAGAATTTCGAGGACGAATTTCCCTTCCGAAAAAACCGCTGGTTGGTGCCGTTTTGGCGCTGAAGATTTCCAGCGAATCATAGTCACGCGAAACTTCAGAAATGGATTCTTCAAAAACACTGGCGTGATATTGATGGATAACAGCTTTATTATATTATTCAAAAAATAAAAGAACAATGAACAAAATATTAATGCGACGTCTGCCGCGCACAAAACCTCGTGTCGCATCGATGGACGCCACGAGCATTCGAGAGTAACTATGCCACTACTCAAGACTGTCGACATACACACACTGGCGCAGCAGAGAGCGAGCGAACCGCACGAATTGGAGAAACTACCGCTCGAGCCAAGTTCGTTACGCGGTAACACTGGTACGCTCTACTCGTACCTTAGCAACGTGCAACTACAAAGACGCGGTTTTAGGCACGGCGTCAACATACCGCACGCATCGGTTTCTTCTAGAACCGAAATAATGGTGACCGCAAGCCATGAAAGACGGTCTTCTTTGTATCCGCCGTCTTAATTCTACACACAGCAAGTGACGCGATGGTTGTGCGAACTAAGGCATCAGTCTTATTTCGCTCAAATTGACCGTCCCGAAGGTCCCGGGATCGATTCCCGTCACAATAATTGTTGACTTTAAGAAAACAGCATGACTGGTTGCATGTCACACAGGCGCTCGCAGTCTGTGCGGGCTCAACCACGCTTGGCTCTGAATGCTAACCAGCGTCACTGAGAAGTACTGGTCAGCAATTGTATGATGGAAATTGCTCTGGGATCGGCTTCGGGTGGTTCCAAAAAAGTTCAGAGTTGAGGGTAATTGCCTAGTTAAAAACTGGGACGGAGCCGATCCGCAATCAGACGGAAGGGTCATAAAAGCGGGGACAATGAAAAAAAAAATAAATACATAAATTCTACACACTATAATTAAACCGTCCTGGCTTGGAATTCACTCCATTACGCTTCCCACTCGTACGCCAGAGAGCATTTCGCCATTTATCGCGTTTCTGCAGTGACGTAATATAGTCACGTTGTCAAGCTTTCCACCAGTGAATACGGATGCGTTGAACCATCTGCTATGTGGTTAGATGATTATCCAGACAATCGGAAGTCATGGATTCAGAAAGGGCGGACATGGGACGACTGTCCAGGTGTCAGCAATGTAAGATCAATCATGCGGCAATTTTTGTACTTGATGCATTTTTTTTAAGGTAAGAGGGCGCGAATTCAAACAGGCCTCTATCTGGTACAGCAAGGTACTGAATTCCTCTACGGTCAGTGTGTGTTCACCCACTACGCGACTTAATTGATGCTTCATTGCTTTCACCGCAGACTCCCAAATTCCACCAAAATGTGGAGAATGATGAATTATAAATCGCCAAGTAATGTGATCATTGTCCGTGAGTACGAGTGCCGGTAAGCCACGACGCGAAGTAAATCGCCGAAACGCGGCTAGGAAAGCGGCAGTGGTGCAATCCATCACCAACTCAATGTGAACAGCTTTTACTTTCAGGCAAATGAATATCATGATCCAGGTTTTCCTAGGTGTGTCCGCGACTGCCCACTGTGCGAATGAAAAGGGCCCGACATAATCTATACCGATACAAGATAACGGTGGACCAGGTGTTACGCGAAATGCAGGCAAAGGGGCCATTTTCTTAATACACAGTTGGGCTCGATGTCGCACACATATCACACATTTCGTAATTAAGCTTTTAACTTGAATACGACCGCGTAAAATCCAATAATGCTCACGTAAGAGTCGTAAAGTTAATACCGCCGTGAAGCGAACGCAAATGTGCGTTTCTAATCAATAATTTAACCAACCCATGATCCGAAAGGGTAATAGGATGCTGAAATCCTTGGTGACGGGCGCATTATGTAAACGTCCGCCGGCGCGAATCAGGCCATTAGCATCGAACAGAGTCGAATGATGCTATACGACTCGATTTCGCTAGACGGTGTCCGTTTGAAAGCGCTGTTATGTCCGTTCAAAGCTTAGCTCCTGGATATACTTCAGCCAGAATATTCGAGCTGATTCAAGGTAGACTGATGAATAGTTGGCAGAAGAAGCCATTCTTTCTAGAGCTAAAAAGAGTACGAAACTTAAATAATAGTGCGATCACTAGCTTACCCCAGTCGGAGAAACGTGAAGCTGGATCCCACTCCTCAGTAAATACCAGCTGTGATGCGATTGGCTTGATCTCCAAATCTACTACTAGACTAACGGATATCACCGATTTAGACCAAGAACATGTCACGGTAACTCGCGCTAAATGTCGCACGTTCGCCGATGGTCGATCCCCAATCCCACTTATTACCGCAGTACAAGCAATTCTTTTGACACTCAATGCCTGAGCGGCAGCTTCCGAAATAAAAGACTGTTCGGAGTAATGGTGGATTGACGCTCTAATAACGAGAGTCGCGATTGTGACAGCTGGACACATTAAGGGGAGAGACTCATGTAAACGGCAAAAACTGAGATGATTTTCGTGATTTTTTTTTGTTAAGGAAAGAAAAAAGCAATCATTCTGGTATTATGAGTATATTTCAAGATGACATCGAAGATGATACAAAATTTTTTTTATGAAAAAATATCACAAAATGGCGGACTTATAGGACATTTTCCGAAGCGCCTCCATCTTCGAGTTCACCGGTTTCAAGCAAGATGGAGCTCGTAATTTTAGTCTGAAATCAGAAAACCAAAAAGTTTTGTTTTTATTATAAGTTTATCTTCTATGTGAACCTAAAAAACCCGGAAGCAATGATGAAAAAAAAAAATTAAAGGCAGTTTTAAACGAAAAGTGTTAATTTTCAGGAAATAAATTGTTACTTCCCCCCCTTTGAAAAATAGTTAAAATTTTTTTTTCACAAACATGTAGGTTCACATCGAAAAGAATTTAATATTGAAGAGAATGCGCTTTGAATCATTTCGATATGCTGCATGCGTTTTTTTAAATGTTGCTTGTAAGCAAGAAAAAAATGCAAAAATTGAAAGTGGAGAAAAAGTGGTTTAAAGTTTTCGTTGTGAATCTTACAAGTTTAAAAATGTTATAGTTTAAATATATTATAGGCACTTACAGTTCTAATTCGGATTTCAAGTTTTCACAGCGTATTCTCCAGATGATAAACTATTATTAAAGCAAAAAAAATTGTTGGCCAAAAAATTTCGATTTACATGTATCTCTCCCCTTAACGAGCGCGGTAGCCAGTAAAACAGGCTCTGAAAAAGGAACATTCACCCGACGTGGGAAATTACTCGAAATGTTAGTCGTAAACTCCGAAGGGCCGCACCTCCTTGACAGCGTTCAGACTATCACGCAATAATGAGTTATGTATTTTCTTGCAAATCGTACAGGTATTTTTTACGCGAGCAAATATGACAGGTGTGAAAAAATTGTTAAATGCTTATTAGAAAAGCGAGCCACTAATCGCGACCACGCGTCATCAAAATTTCCTTCCGTTACAGAAATATTAGAAATCATACAAAAAATATTAGAAAAAAAAAATTAATAAAGTTTTTAAGTATTGACATTTTTCGACCTTAAGCAAATACGGATCCTTCACGATGATTGACTGGAACAGATCATGGAAATTGTCCAATTGATTGAAGTCACCAGAGACCTGAGGAATCGTCAACCGTGGAAGTGATCGAGGCGCTGCAGGTATAACAGCTGGTGTGGCATCGCGGGGCGCTGCACTGGACGTCCGAGGCAGACAATCAGACAACATGTCCGTCAGATCCAAGTAAATTTCCTCGTTGGTTCCAAACTGATCTTCAACGAAGTAATCCAATGTTTCCTTTTCCTCGCCGCTATAGTTGGCCACGAGTGCACAATGGACCGTTTTGATGTAGTCCCATAATTTGTATGCCAAATTCTGCATCATCCGTGACAATGGCGTTTCACAGTGTCAACACCCATGATGACAAATCGTATTTCGAAAATCATAAACGAAAGTACTATTCGAACGTTGGTAAACACACGTCAATGTTTGTGGGAAATACAGCAAATCGCCACAGAACACAAGTCTAAAGTTTGAATGTCAATAGGTCAACGAACGACACATAGCACAATCAAAAATGATAATATTTTGACGCACGTATTATATAATGCTCAATGACAAGTCCGAAGGGAAGTGAGAGAGCAGTTCAACGCGACGAAGTAACTTCGATAAAAATGCCCTCGCGACGTCAAAGTCAAAAGCGTTGAAAAGGCGATGTGACGCGATTTCGTCGTTCAACTACGCGGCGATGAGAATCGCACGATGCACACAATGGAAATGGCAATCGTGAACTACGAAGTTCTCTCAAGTGACATCCGATGGCGCCACAGTCCCTGCACGTACAAGAGAAGCCGAGTCAAAATGCAAAATTCTTGACAAATCCTAATTTCAGGTTTTCTTGACACCAAGTCAAAGTTTTGCGACGAACGACGACTGCTTTCAGCACACCCGAAACTACAGAATGTACGAGTCTCCGAATCCGGCTCGAAGGACCATTGTTCGGACTCGAAAATATTGCACACAAAGAATTTCGAGGACGAATTTCCCTTCCGAAAAATCGCCGGTTGGTGCCGCTTATGCTTTGAAGATTTCCAGCGAATCGTAGTCACGCGAAACTTCAGAAATGGATTCTTCAAAAATACTCCCATGATATTGATGGATAACAGCTTTATTTTGTTATTCAAAAAATAAAAGAACAACGAACAAAATATTAATGCGCCGTGTGCCGTGTACGAAACCTCATGTCGCATCGATGGACGCCGCGAGCATTCGAGAGTAACTATGCTACTACTCAAGACTGTCGACATACACACACTGGGGCGGCAGAGAGCGAGCGAACCGCACGAATTGGAGAAACTACCGCTCGAGTCAAGTTCGTTACGCGATAACACTGGTACGCTCTACTCGCGCCTTAGCGACGCGCAACTGCAAAGACGCGATTTTAGGCACGGCGTCAACACATACGTATATGTGTACAACTCATATGTGAAAGTGAAATCCATTAAAATTGAGACCAGTTTACTATCAGAATCTTGCGTTATGTTTTCTATAGTTTTCTATGGTAAATTCACGATTTGACGGTTATCGTTATTTCTGGCTTTCTGCGAACACGTATAATTGAACAATCAAACGAACTTACCAAGTGAAGAAAAAAAAAAATTTTTTTTTCAAAAATAACAGGTCCGCCATCTCATTAATATCAAAAAACAATATTTCTGACATTATTATGAAAAGTTTTTTTAAAGGAATTTTTAAATTAAAACCTTCTCGGCCAAAATATTCAAAGGTTTGGGACGTGTCTTTAGTCTTGGATAATATTTCAACATGGTTCCCACTTACATCACTTAGTCTTCAACAAGTGTCAGAAAAATTGATAACGTTATTACCCAGCTTAGGGTTCAAACTTTTTCACTAATCAGAATTGAAAATATTAAATTTTCACCATCAGGTGTTGAAATAATGATTGATGACCTTATCAAAACATCAAAAAATGGATCAACCCAACCATGTTTAATGCTAATTATGCGCAAACAACCACTTTGCAACATTATTTACAATTAACGAAAAGTTTAAGAGGCGATATAAAATACCTCTTTATTGGACTCAAAAAACCTCATAAAGCTGTTAGTCCACAAACTTTAAGTAGGTGGAAAAAATCAGTCTTGATTAAATGTGGTGTAGATAAAGAATTTACAGCGCATAGTACGCGCCACGCATCTACTTCAATGGCTTTTCAGAAAGGTTTAGACTTACATTTAATAAGAAGTTCGGCGGGTTGGTCAGAAAAGTTACTTACCTTTGCTAAATTTTATAACAAACCAATCATAACTTCTCGTAATAATTTCTTTACGACAGTTATACAAAACTGAATGTATTTTATGTTCGTGTATAAGTGTAATTCGAAATAAACAAATACGCAATTGAAAAATTGTAACCTCTGAATATCTACATTTGTAATCCCGAGAACGAGACGGGAAGTATAATTGAACGATCAAACGAACTTACCAAGTGAAGTTCGATCGTACTTATATGACCGTCTCGTTCGAAGGGATTACACCCCACCCAATTTACAAAAACCCTCCCGAAAAACGAAGCAAGTTGTTCTTCTTCTTTTCAATTTTTCAATTTTCAAATCACTTTAAACATAATGACTAGATACCGACTTCAGACTGGGTACACAAGAGAGAGTTATTTCTTTTGTTTTCTAAAATATGTGATGATATTAGCCGTAGAAGAATCGATACTAAAATCATTTTTTTCAACTTACTGAGAAGGTTTTAATTTAAAAATTCTTTTAAAAAAACGTCATAATAATGTCAGAAAGATTGCTTTTTGATATTAATGAGATGGCGGACCTGTCGGTATTAAGTGTACCGTAGGATAAGCCAGATTCAAACCTTTCTGTAAGAAACATTAACACAACTTTTGTATCCTGTTCAAATACATCAAGTTCGCGATTTTCACAAAATTTCCACCATTCCTTTAAAGAGGAATCGTATTGTTTTATAGTAGAGACCGCTAATGACGCTATTAAAATATCTGTGGTCGAACTTGGTACATTTTGTTTTGTGTAACTCTCCCGGATAAGAGTCCTGCAACCAGGGAAACTCTTTATTTTATGCAGTAATACTTCATGCCACACCTTATCAAAAGCCTGTGCAATCTCTAAGAATACCGCATTGCAGTATTTCCGTTCTCCTATGGAAATTCTCGCTAAAAGAAGATTCATAGAAAAAATCGACGATATCTAGGACGGACTACTTCACCAGATGCGACCATCATAGTTCGGGAAACGAAGGGAGCGGGACGAGAACCGCCGACTTCCAGCTCGGCCCGCAGGACCAGGGACCGAGGAGGACTACGGTGGTCGAGCCCCTGAAGCAGGAGCAGGAACTCACGATAAGCAATTTTTTTCGACTTTGTGGTGGCGGAAGAGCGTGTACGAGGGCTATGCGATACAGAAGCCTCCAGATCATTCGTAGGACCCAGAATCGCCGACAAGTGTCAAGACCGGATCGTTCCCTTCAACGGCCAGATGAGAGGAGCCACGGGACACTCTACGCAACACGTTGGTGGGCTGCCGCTACTCGTACACATGGAATGTCGGATCGAGCAGGTCTCTTTTGGAGTAGCTGCAGCCGTGGACTACAAGGCGATCGATTTCTTGGAGAGACTGGAAATTACTATCCACTGTCAAGACGGAAGGTGGCGAAGCGGGACTGGCCAATGGAAGAGTTCTACGATCCCAGAGGAAGCGACCGTGTATGCTGAATGAGCTGAACTGTCGGAAGTTACAGAGTACCAAGAACAACAACTAAACGGCCTAGTGGATAGGTTAGTACCTCCGCCTCCAGCTACGTTAGGGACCACAACTGCAGTTTAGCACGTGATCGATGTGGGAGAAGCACGACCTATAAAACACCGGTACCGTCGGGTTTCACCCTCCGTTCTAAAAGCCGCTCAAGCCGAAATAAACTCGATGCTCGCTAATGTCATCATCGAAATTTCGGTCAGCGCCTGCTCGAGCGCTTCGTACATGGTCCGCAAGCCTAACGGATGTAATCGATTTTGCGTGGACTACCGGTACGTGCATTCATAGAAGCATTCGTAGAAGGCAAATTCGCCCCCCCCCCCCCAAACATAGACGGCATACTGGATAAAGTCCGCAGGGCGAGGTTCATAAGAAAGCTGGACCTCAGCCAGGCCAAATTCCAAGTTCCGCTGGAAGAACGAAGCAGGGAGATCACTGCCTTCGCTGTGGCCGGATGCGGCCTCTTCCAATTCTAGAGGATACCATATGGACTAACCAATACACCTGCGACGTTCCAGCGGATCATGGACTCACTAGTCGGGCCTGAGTACGAGCCGCACGTTTTCGTCTACCTCGACGACATAATTATAGTCAACGAAACGTTCGAGGATGCCACCTACAGTGGGTAAGAAGAGTGCTGGAGACCCTATTGAGAGCCGGTCTCCAGCTGAACCGAGAAAAGGGAGAGTTCTGCTGTGCAAGCGCCGCCTACTTAGGATACCGAGTCGACCGAGAAGGACTACGACCGGATACTGAGAAGCTACAGCCCCCACAGGATGCGAGTGATTATATGCCCTAGGAGCTGTACTAACTCAACAGCAGAAAGACGGAGAGCACCCTATCGTGTATTTGAGGGTGGATTGGAAGGTCGAGGACGAACGATTATATCACGTCTGATGGACCCTAGTAGAGCCGGTGATGGGTGGGGATAATCGATGGAAGCTGATTTTGCCGGTAGGGCTGCGCGCTGAAGCCCTAGGAAATGCGCATCAAGAAACCCATGCCGGACATTATGGAACCTAGAAGGCGTTCCACAGACTGGCGACGGAATACTATTGGCCGGGATTGAGGTACGACGTACTACACTTCGTCCAACGATGCGGCGATTGCCAGAGATAAAAGGCGTCTCAGGAAAGGCCAGTAGGACGGATGGGCCAACGAATTTTGGAACGACCATGGACGGTAGTGTCAGCCGATATCATGGGTCCGTTTCCTCCCAGCCGGGCTCAGAACAAATACTTGTTTACCCGCTGGGTGGAGTTTAAGCCCCTACGGATGGGAAACAGATCGCCCAGGCCTTTGAGGACCTTATCCTGTTCCGTTGAGAGACGCCAGAATTCCTATAATAGTCGGGAGATTAGAAATGACCATTTGGAAAAGATATTAAGCGAGTACGGAGTGAGGCCTACCACGGGTCCCTCGTACCATCCGCAGGTCAATCCGGTGGAGAGTACAAACCAAGTACTGAAGACCATGATACGGACCTTCGTAGGCACCAACCATTAAAGGAATCCGCTGTCAACCCAAGGAATATAAAAAAAGGTTAGCGAAAAAAGTTAAAGAACTATTACGGTTAGACCATTTAAACAAACAAGAAAGGGAAAGCATAGAGGGAATAATTAATACAAATGCGGACGTCTTCCAACTGCCGAATGAACCATTAGGTTATACACAACTTGTCCAACATAAAATAGTTACCACTGATGAAGTACCAATAAATACTAAACAATATAGATTCCCACCAATACACAAGGAAGAAATCAACAAACAAGTATCAGAACAATTAAACAGCGGAATAATAAAACCATCAAAATCACCATACAATACACCAATATGGATAGTACCCAAGAAAGCAGATTCACACGGCAAAAAAGATGGCGAATGGTATTAGACTTTAGAAAATTAAACGAAAAATCGATAGGAGACTCATACCCAATACCAAACATAGTGGACATTCCAAAAACTAACGGACATAGTACTCGCCGGTTTACAGGGAAATGAACTATTTGTATATTTGGATGACATAGTAGTATATGCATCATCATTAAAAGAATGCGAAATAAAATGCGAAAACCTAATGAAGCGATTCATGGAAGCCAACCTAAAATTACAACCGGATAAATGTGAATTTCTGAGAAAGGAGGTTTGCTACTTAGGATATATAATAGGACAAGCTGGACTAAAACCGGACCCGAACAAGATAAATAGCGTAGAAAGATTTCCAACTCCCAAAAATCAAAAAAACATAAGACAATTTTTAGGACTTGCAGGATATTACCGGCGATTCATAGAAAACTTCTCAGCAATAGCTAAACGATTATCGAATTTACTCAAAGATAACGTGACTTTCACTTGGAAAGAAACCGAAATAAATGCCTTCGATACTTTACGCGAAAAATTATGTAACAGTCCTACAATATCCAGACTTCGATAAACGCTTTCTAATAACAACCGATGCATCAGGTTACGCAATAGGAGCAATATTATCATAAGGACAAATAGGCAAAGATAATCCAATAGCATATACATCTAGAGTCTTAAATGAACATGAAATGAAATACGAAACATACGATAAAGAAGCACTGGCAATTTACTACGCAATACTACATTTTAGACCTTACGTATACGGACGCCGATTTACAATAGTTACAGATCACAAACCACTCGTCTCTTTCAAAACAAAGAAAGATCCAAACTCTAGAGTCGCAAAATGGATGTATAACTTTTTAGATTATGAATTCGATGTAATATACAAAGCAGGAAAATCAAATGTTAACGCCGACGCACTATCCAGAAACCCTGTAGAAATACTTAAAATCGAAGAAATAAAACAAAATAAATCCCCTAATAATATAATAATAATAATATAAACAAGAATAATGAACATAATGGGATGGAAAGGTGCAGGTATAGGCCGATTTAATCAAGGAATCATAGAAACAATCAAACTAAAGACACAAACAGATAGAAAAGGGTTAGGCTATAAAGGCAAAGATAATCAATGGGACCATTGATTATCAGCAAAGAAGTCATAAAAAAACGTGACCCACCCAAACAAATATTACTTCACAAATCTATTTATAACGTAAAAATATCACAAAGCAAAAGTAATAAAGTAAATTATACAGGACCAAAATATAAATTACCAGCCAACATATCATTTTGCACAGAATGCTATAAACTCAATCACACAAATGATGAATCTGCAAGACTAATACCCCCAATCCCAGACGTGTCGATGCAAGAAGCAAATAAAACAGACGACAGTCTTGAACCGCTACAAGAAAAAATTGCAACCGTCAAGACCCAGGAAGACAATAGACCGGCATTAAGAAGAAGCGCGCGAATTCCACAAAAACCCGAGAGATTAATAATAAACAACCAGTCAACAAAACCAAAAGCAACGAGTACCAAAATGCAGCGAGGTAGACCGCCAAAACAACCAAAACAACCCAATACCAATAAGATAAAAGACGTCAACCAGAACGACAATATTCAACTCGAAACATAGTCCACAACAGAATCAGAAACAGAAAGCGAGAACGAAGATGACACTGCCTATGAATAAAGCGAAACAACTAGCGCAAAAACACTAAAACACACTAACGGACAATATGAAACAAATTCAGAAGATGAAAATGATGATAACGCCACCAAAGTATCTAAAAACAGAAACATAATCGAAATTAAAAACCACCTATATATGCAAAAAGATAACCTAGTATACTTTGTAACTGTTACGTCGCAAACAGGGGTGTATGAGGACACCTTTTTTGTTCATGCGGGGACTACTGCATGCAGGAAGGAGAAGAATAAGAAGAACTTGTGACATAGAGCCGACATCTTTTAATCTTTGTATCTGATACATAGAGATCTCCTAGAGAAAGATCTAACACCAGTAGATTTGTGGTGCGATAATAAGTCTGCAGAAGCAAGCGCAAAGACAGGTGGTCGTAGCAAGATACGACACGTGACAGAAAGTGCATTATATAAAAGAATTTGTCAGTAGAGAATTGATCACAGTGAACTGGATTTAATCTGATATTATTATAAAGCCATTGTCCTTTGCGTTTTTCCGCCCAACTTCGACTTGTTTTTAATTCCATTTTTACTAATTATCTCATGAACAAAACGATCTAACAACATGATGTTGTTTTTGAACGCACATTTCAATGCGCCCGAAGCTATGATTGATGACAGAATTAATTCAAAAACAAAATGGCGGCTCATGGAATGAAACAAGTGTATAAGCATTTGCAATGTTATCTTACGAACTAAAAGGCGCATTTGATTACTTTGAATTTGATCGGAAATCGTTGATCGGAGGTTTTCGGGGTCCGTGAATTCAAATTCAGTATCGAAAAAGCAAAATTACGAAATAGGGTGGTTGAAGGGGGAATAAGTTATTATTATGTAAAATTTACTTTGACTTTGATCGAAACTCGTGAATCGGGGGTTTTCAGGGTCGTTCAATTGAATTAAAATTAAAATAAAATTGTATGCATTCGCGTTACATCTTGTGTTTGTACGCGAAACCGTGGTAATCTTATAATCCATGAATCTTTTTATGTTTCTAATTAGTTTTAGACAGTTAATTTTTAATCACCGAACTAAGCATACCGATTCTATAACTCGCATTAGACTCACCTATTATCTTTAAAATAAACTGTTTACATGAAATTAACCGAACTGGAGCAGTGTAAGAACCAGTGTCGGGTTAGTGCTAAACCCATTATACCAGTCTAGAAAGTGAAAATGTGAATCTATCATCCTCGATGACATTGTAACGGTACGGTTTCCCCGTGTCGTGCTCCCCGTTACGGGATATGACTCAGCTCCACGGTAAGGGAAGCTGGGAGGGGTTGTAATTCAGGAACGACACTTTTTGTGGTTTAAAACGAGCAAACCAAGATTTGTAATTTTTATTTATAGTATAAACATGAAAGTGGCGAAGCCACGGGATAGCATTTATATCCCTTTAGTAAACTTAATATTGAATAACGATTTGAAAAATAGAAAATCAAGGGTGTCACTCTTTGATCCCCATTGTGACGTGGCTTGATTCGCCGGTGCGGAGGGTTTTCTCTGCGGACAAATAACGGGTTATTATTACCCGTCCCCGGTTGGTCCGTGATTTAATCTTAGCGCGGCGGACGCGTATCCCTTTGAGGGATGTAATTATGAACGGGGGGTGAGAACTATCACCCTGAGCCAGAGAGCGGGCTCCACGGACGGTGCGGACGGTTTGCGGACAGTGACGTGCTGTCACTGTGGACGGATTCGGACGGATGCGGACGGATACGATCTCGTGGATCGTCGGATCGGAGGACGGTGAGGACCGGAACCCCACGAGTGCGAGGGTGGTCACGGTACTATACCTCAGAACTCCTTCCCAGCACGTAAAAACACGAGCATCTGGGGTGGAGTGAAGAGGTTAGTCGGAATCGGACGGATGGTGAGGACCGGAACCCCTTCGCCACGTAAAACCACGAGTGCGAGGGTGGTCACGGTATTATATCTCAGGACTCCTTCCCAGCACGTAAAACCACGAGCTTCTGGGGTGGAGTGGCAGAGGTTAGACGGATACGGACGGATGGCGTCAGGTCGGTACGCCGCTTGCCCCGTAAAACCACAAGCGCAGGACGTAGCCGACACTGCCTCTAATACCTCCTACCCAGCCCGTAAAACTACGAGCATCTGGGGTGGAGGAGTCAGAGGTTGCCTAGGATACGGAATAAAAAAGTAGGCAGGGCAGGAAGCCTTCGGATCCTTCACCACGTAAAACCACGAGCGTGAGGGATCCGAATCGTCGGCAGTGCGTCGAACTTCACTACGTAAAACGACGAGTGTGAAGTAGTCGGCACTGCTGAGACGACTGACTCAATGCCGCTCTCGCGGCTGCTTTTATGCCCCACCATAGCGCGACTCAGTGGCGCGAGAGAGTTCGACACCTATAGGGTGTGAACTCGCGCCAGTGACTCGATAGACGGCGGCATGCGGCGGCGCGGCGGTCGGCAACGAGGACGGACGGCAACGGCTCCCTCGTTGCAACATCATGAAATATCATCTACTAGATCCGAACCTTTTCGTTTCGGAAATACCACCTAAAGTTTTTTCATGGATTTATATCCCGCATCCTGTATGTATATTAAAGTTTTATGTAATAAAATACGTCATACCTATGGCGACTTTCGTCAAGTTCGTTAGGTCACTTTCCCGATATGAATACTAATAATTACAATTGATAATAGTCAATCGACTTAAAATTTGGTAAAACTTGAGATTTGATAGTCATTTTGTAAAATAGGAATATTTGCATGTAACATTTTGTAGCCCGCATAATTCAATTGACATTAATACTTCCCCATTCTTCGTTTTGTTGGTCATGGTAAGTAAAGGTGTAATAACGTAAATATTTATTTATAGAATTTTTAGACTCTTCACATTAAATATAATATAAATAAAAAGAAATGTAATACTCACAATGCTGGCATATACGTGGAACTAACGTGATCTACGCGATGTTTATCTTCATTTTTCCAACTGGTTATTGGTATATGAGGAGGCGGTAAATGATTCCTAAGTGATTGAATTAACTGTATTGTGTCAACAAGAGCTAGAAAAAGTTTAAAGAATGATTTAGAAGTTAAACAAATGATTTTATAATTATCATAGAGGTAAGAAATCGACAGTGATAACCTCTGCTTTTCGTCAAGTCGATTAATAATAATAATAATAACAACAATAATAATAATAATAATACTGTAACCGCAATTCTCCCGTTTCTATGCGGGAGGTTTTATTTTAATCTTTATTACCAATACAAGAATAAGGACAGGGGGAAATAAAATTATCGCATTACACCACAGAAAATTGTTTAATTAATTACTGAACTTAGGTGGGTCGCAGATTACAATAATCTTCGCAAAGAGGATAACTCTTTTGAAAAATGACCGTAAGGGTCGGAAACACAGCGCATAATACAAAAGATATCGCCAATCCAAAGTCACAAAAGGGGGGACGCGGGGGAGGGAAGGGAAAATCGCAAAAGTACTCACTCCGTCGAGTCACCAAAATCACCACTCAGTCCGATAGTCCTTTTGGCACTTCGGG
>JAPYZR010009674.1:0-12802 GCA_030522945.1 Trichopria nigra
ACTCAGAATTTAAGACGAACGTTCCAGTAACCGAAATTATAGTAAAAAATTCATTTAATTTTATAACGCATATCTCTTTCAATTGAGGCATCGAAAGCATTATAAATATAAGCATTATCCCTCTGCTACCACCCAAACACAAAAAATCGGATATAGATAACTCGTGCGTGAAAGTACACTTTACACCCTCGCTGGATAATACACGATTTTGCTATTTTCCAGGGGAAAAAACAAAAACAACTCGACAAGAAATGTTTGAAACACAATCAATGATTACCAATGCTTTATATAAACATTCGACTTATTATAAGCGCGGGTGTTCAGTGTTTGTCGAACTGAGCTTGAAAACAGTCGTTGGTCTGTTTGTTTTCTTTTACCGGACAGTGTGCTTTAGTAAGTGAGAAAGTGCTCTTTTTTCCTACATATATATTACAAAATTATATAACATAAAAGAGTCTTCTGGGAATTTACCGACCACGATTGTTAATTGATTTACCTATATATTTATAACATTCGAACTAAATATAGAATTGTTACGAAATCCAGGTAATATATATATATATATATATTTTTTTTTTTAATATAGACGTCAGGAATATATATTATATTTTTATAATCGTTTGTCGTTTATTTCGATGTTCATAAATTGGTGTTGATAGGTCATAAAGGTGATTAATACATTGTACGTATATATATTATATATATACATATATATAAATAGTGTGGACTTTAAAACACTTGTAAGGAAATGAACGCTTCAGGGTATAGGATTATTGATTTGTCCAAGATGCGGATATTTGAGGACATCGTCTTAGGCAACGTCAAGTATACGATCTACATTTGTTATTAACATATACTAATAAAAATAATTTTTGTTTGATTTCGTGCTCTAAGAACTGTTATCGAAACGTCTTATAATAATCTGTATTCATGTATATATTTAAATAGAACTAAGAAGTACGTGGTAGCGGCATTAAGCAATGGTATTAATAGATCGAATATCCTAGTGTTAAAAAGATATACACCGGATGAGGTAATTGGAAAGGTAAGTGCGCCTATTAATTCACACTCAAAAGTTGTACTCTTTAATTAATCAATCCGACTTTCCTTTCAGTTTACCGTACCTCAAATGATAGAAGTTGAACTGATGAAAACCTTGAAACACCCCAATCTAAGTGTAATGGCCGCAGGATACAGCGATCGTATTTATTCAACTTAATCTTTTATTACATATACATAATAAATATATATATATATATATTTAAATAATAATATTTAAATAATTATGAAAATAATAATATATATAAGTATGTATGTATATTTTTTTAACAGCCTTTTATTCTAATGATTGCCCCCAATTACATGCAATCGAATAAAATATTAAATGCCATATTATGTCATAATATTAAAAGTTATTATTTTCATAATTATTTAAATATTCATATATGATTTATATGACGTTTAAATTTCGAATATACCATTAACTGCGTAAACCCTGTTTATATAGCTGAACAGATCTATATGCTTTTTCCTGTCTGTGAGTTCAACATGCGGCACCTTCTCGAAAACTGTAACAGCGTGATAAAAAATAGCGAAAAAAAAACTTATATGCTGCAAGTTCTACGTGGTCTCGAATACCTTAATTGTGAAAAAGTAGGCTTATTATATCATATTTACGATCAAGAATTTACATATTATTTCGATTATTTTATTTATTTATTTATTTATTTATTTATATGTAGGTAATTCACGGGGACTTGTCGCCTCATAACATACTTATTTCGCGGTTTGGTTCCGTGAAGATCACAGGTTTCGGCAATGCGTATTTGAAAGGCACGCCCCCGAGACATATCCCGAAGAGAAAAGTGAAGTTTCCGTATAGAGCGCCAGAAATGATTCTCGGCGATCCCAACTGTAGCTATCCATGCGACTTATGGGCCTTTGGATGTTGTATGATTGAATTGTGGACAAGGTAAAGACTAGGTCATGTTTATTATAAGAAAAATCGCTCATTGGTTAATAAACGTATTAACCTTATGCTCTTCTGCAAATTATAAGGCCCATATTTTGGAATTGCATGTATATCCAAGCAAATCTTTTTTTGTTTTCATTCCAAGACAATTTATTTTGCTTTTACGTAAAATGCAACTATCACCATTGACAGTGTATAGTGTCTACACTGTTTCTTTATAAAAATAATAAGTAACATATAATCTTTGATAAAATTTTTTTTCACGATTTTCGCGAAATTATCGCTCTTTTCGGTGATTTTATGACTTTGTCACTGCTTATATCCTTCAATTTTGTATTTATCAGTAGTTTCTTACTCGAATGACCTATTTTTTTACATTTTTTAATTTATTTATTTATATTTCATATATAAATATAAATTTAAAATTGTATGAAACAAATGTAATAAATAAATAAATAAAATAAATACACATTAATATTTTCACTAGAATGATCATCGAAAAATCTAGAAAAATCCATGTCGCGCATATTTTCGTTTACGTTAAAATCATGATAAAATCAAGCCTAACTGTTATAATACGTATAATATCTCTAATCGTATATATATTTACAGTGTATAAACGATTTTCTATAATCATTTCGTTTGCAGAGTCAGACTCTTTCAGGCAGAATGCGCATTTTATCTAATGGGTTTAATTGTCCAATTATGCGGCTCGATTACGACCACTTCATGGCCCGATGCTACGGAATTGGAGAACTATTGGCAATTGATAGGATTTAACAAGTTTGTGCAAAACAAACCACGAAAGGTAAAGGTTTATTCTAGTCGTTTAAACAATCATTCTGAAATACTCGGTTGATAATAAATAAGTGCAAAGCTTATTAACGTATATTACATGTCGAATAAAAGACTTTTCGTTAATGGCCATGAAAACATGAAACGAATCGAAAGTGGTGTTTTTTTTTTTTGTTGACTCGCTCTTCGTCGTGTAATTTTTATAATACTGTATACCTACGTGTATTTTCATTCATTACATATATATATACAACTTTGCATCGTGTTTGCTATATAGTTAAAAAAAAGACTGATGCCATACACGCAAGATGACTTGGAGTGCTGCGACTTGTTCGATAAACTGTTTGTTTGTAACCCCGAGCGAAGGATCACTGCAGCAGAAGCTCTGAAACACGATTACTTCAAACGGGACCCGTTGCCTTCTCCCATAGACTATTCTATTAACCGACATTGGAACGTGATGGAAAAAACTGCACTCTTAAAAACTTTAAAGGAAACTAGAAGGATCATGACTTTGAATTTACGCAAAGACAAGGCTGGAAAGAAATGCGAGCAATCATCGACATCAAAGTAATTACATTAATTCGCTGACCACTGTGCTACTACGTTATTGTTAACGTCGCCCTGTTGCCCGTTTAGCCTTTTCTTTTTCTCACACGAGAACTTTCAATACAATTATGTATAGCGCGTACACAAGAAAACGAGTATTTAACGAAACTGGCGTGAATTTCCTGAAACCTGGTTTTATTTATAATTTATTTCTAAATATATGTACTTCGAATGCTCCCCAAGTATTACATAACTTGTGTCGCGTAAATTATTGTGTATTTATATATATGTACATTTGCAAAATAATGGACGTTTGTCGATGATATAAGATTTATATGATTATACGGTCGGTAAATAAAAAGTTTATTATAATTGACTTTTTTCAGCCATGTTCAATATTTTTTTTTTTTTTTTTTTTTATTGAACCTTCTATGACCTATTCCAGACGTTAACGGTCGATCGAAGCGCCGCGGTGGTGAAATGGGAAAGCTCTGAAATAGGGATTATTTTTACCCTATTTCAGAGCTTCCCGTCTTACCACCACAGCGCTTCGAGCGACCCTTAACATCCCGAATTATGTGTAGCCATCAATGACCTGCCGCACGAATTAAAATTCATATGATATTCAAGTTTGTAGAAATATATGCAGAATTACATTCTAGTCAGTTCGCTGATTTACCAAAATGTAAATAAATTTCTTCACGAAATGCGAGACAAGAGTAATCGTAATAACGCATAATGATTTTGGCGCTTCATTGTTATCGATATCGTTGTATAATAATGCTGCGATATCGATATAATCAATCAACTTTTACCGCACGAATAGTCGGAAAAACAATAGGACCAAAAAAATAAGACGAGAACATGATGAAAAAACGTTTTATTACACTGTTATCTATAGTATATATATTAACAAAATATAGATATAAGATATGAAGTATTATTACGTATATTTTTCATAAACCAAGATGACGATTATATAATCATCTCATAAATAACTTTCTTTTTAAATTAAATATAAATAATAATATGTTATATAAATCATTTATGATTTTCAATTCTGGCCTTATATAGTACAATCGAAAGTCGATTTTTCGATATTGCAAACAGTCCTCTCTTAAGTAACAATTTTATAACCTCTTCTATCACGACTCTTGTATACTTTCTCGTTTCTACTCGTCTTTATTAGCGATAATCGAGCGAGAAACGAGATATTTTTTTTGTGGAATGACTCTCTTTTAAAATAGACGAGTTTTCCTTCTGTCTCTCTTCGTGCACCTCGTTCTCGATTCATTTGTAATTAAACCGCGTAAAACCACTTCGCATATCGATATAAACATAAACTACTTGCATCATTTTACCACACCGCGATGGAAAAGGTTAAGTTTACATTCTTATCGGAAATTTCCGCGGTAAATTTCCACCTAATACGAAAATGAATTTAATACTGGATCACCCTGCCTACTTTTCACTTCAAAAAAATTACGTTCCTATACATATATAATATATGTATAGCTCTTTCCGCAGTATCGTTACTCTGTAATATAACGCCGTTTACATTGGTTAAAATGTCGTAAAACGAAGTTGAACATTTGAAAAGAATATCCGTAATTTTATGGTAAACATTTTCATCCTTTCCGATGGCATGATGCGCGTTTAAGTATTACTGATGTTTTGACGTACATTCAGTACACGTGGCCTTAAATTAACGCTTTATTTTTTCAACCGAATAACGCACAAGCGCCAAATAATAAATGTTAAATGTAACATCACTTCATTAGATATCAAGCTAATAATACTAAACGTTTCGTTTTACGAATTTCAAAGTCGCATTTTCGGACTGTACATCGCTTCATTTATAATTCTATATATATATAGTGATATTTTTACAATAGGGCAATAGTTAAAATCGTTGCCGTTATAAAAATCCTATTTTTTTTTATTTTGCGTTGCTCCGTAAATATCGATCCGAAATGGGCGACGTTTATCGAATAAAAAAACAATCCTCCTCTAATATTCGACGATAATAGAATAAAAAGTCCAATAACGTTTTGTTGTTTTATTCAAATGTTTGCGCTGAATATTTTCAATTTTTAATCGATATTAATCATACCATTGATTACTCGAAGCTGTTATCTGTTTATTCATTTTTGCGGCCGGACAGTCCGAAAGTAGGAAATTTTACAATTTCGCTCCGTTTAATAAATCCTATAAAAAAATGCGATTCTTTTACAAACTGTCATAAATGCAATTTGGAAGTTTTCCTATTTTTATAAGGAACCATTATTACAAGGATGTCTTATTTTATTGTTAATTATTAATTAACTAAATATTATTTATTAATTGAAGAAGACGATTAAATATATTTATTTATTTATATTTATTCACTTATTATACGCAAAAAATCTTTTCTTATCCAGTAAATTTAATATGACTAAACAATGTTGTTCAGGATAGTAAAGTAGAACAACTACAGATCTAACCACGTAACAAGACAAATTTTAATGATTGAAACTTTTTCTCAAAAATTTCACATATAACAGATAAATTCTTTTAAAAAAATACAATCGACAAACCTTTCATATATACTTTTAAATTTACGCTTCCCTCATTACGATGTCAGGTCGGTAATTGTTTTGTATACACTCTTTTCCAATATATAAATTCAGAATTCAAACTGCTATAAAAATCGTCCTCTTCAATTTATGAATGACATAAGTTTACGTTCGATTAATACAATCAATTTAAAATCTGCATGAAAGAATCTGTACGCTCTCATTTTGTTCGCGACAATATCGGCGATCTTTACTGTCGTCTATTTTCATTTATTAAAAATTGTAACAAAACTGTCATTTTAATAATATTTCTTTCTGTTGTTCTTAATGCATTCTCTACTTCCGGACTGTCTTGAATGAAAATATCTTAGAAAAAGTCGATTATCTTTATCGACAATCGATTAACAAATTTGTCGATACTTTACAAGATAATATTCATCACGAAAGTGGCTATAATTTTATTGTGCCATTCATTATCTAGGCGAATCTCTTTATCTCGAAAGAATTTTTCCGACGCATCGCTCATCTCCCGAACATCTTCGTAAAAATGTTCCGCATCGCGACGCAAAAAAAAAAAACAAGCATATGGAATCCATAATACTTAAATATAATAAATTACACGGTGTTGCCGTTTTCGTAGCCGTTTTCCTTTTTCGCAGCTATCAGACTTTCCCATTGAGCGATCAGCGTATTTCGACGTCGCGGGTGAGCCTGAAAACGAATCATTTCAATCGTTAACATGATACGATAAAATCATTTTAATATATACATATACATATATCTGTAATTATTTCCGCATTTCTATCGCTAATTCGCCAAAGAAATGAAAAGTTTACACGGAAAAACCAATCGTGTATTATTCTGTACCGAGTCGTAATTATTTTCTTAAACGTGAAATTTTTTTTTCTCTTAAACGTTAGTTGACGGGTGATTTCGCTTATCTTTAGAGAGAAAATTGAGTAGATTTTCATCGGAGATAAATTTTCAGTCTAAATAGAACAGAATTTCAGATGTGTTTAAAAAACATTGATTTAATTTCAATAACGCTATCTTGAAACAAAAGGACTACTACAAAAAAAGTTAAGTTACAAAAGTTTAAGAAAAATAAATGTTATTAAACAAAATTTAAGTAAAAAGAAAATTTTAGTAAAAAAATTTAAAAAGCAAAAATTGTAAAAAAATTAAACAAATACAATGTAAGTAAAGAAAAATACAACTAAAAAAAATGTATGTAAAATAAATTTAAGTAAAAAAAATGTATGTAAAATAAATATGTAAAATAAATGTAAGTAAAATAAATGTAAGTAACAACAAACATAAGTAAAAAAAAAGTTTAGTAACGAAAATGCTAGTAAAAAGAAAATTTGAGTAAAAAAATTAAACTAACAAAAATTTAAGTAACCAAAATTAAAAATAAAGTTAAACAAACTAAATAAAAAAATGTAAGCAACAACAAATATAAGTAAAAAAAAATCTTATTAACGAAATTAAAATTTTAGTAAAAAGAAAATTTGAGTAAAAAAATTAAACTAACAAAAATTTAAGAATCCAAAATTTTAAATAAAGTTAAATGAAATGTAAATAGAAAAATGTAAGTCAAAAAATGTAAGTAACAACAAATATAAGTAAAAAAAAAAAATTTTAGTAACGAAAATTTTAGTAAAAAGAAAATTTGAGTAAAAAAATTGAACAAAAATGTAAGTAACCAGAATTTTAAAAAAAGTTAAATGAAATGTAAGTAGAAAATTGTAAAAAAGATACAACAAATACAAGTTAAAAAAAAATGTCAATTAAAAAGAAAATTTCAGTAACAAATATTTGAGTAAAAAGAAATTATTAAAAAATATAAGTAAAAAAAATGTAAGTAATAATACTTGTAAAATTTAATTATTAAGTTTATTTTTATTTTATAATAACTATTGTATATATATCTTATATCAGGTCTTGAATGTATATTTTTAAATGAAGAACCTTTATAACGTTTCGGCCAATTATTTACATATATAACTTTGTTTGAATCTTGAATGTAGATTTTTAAATAAAAAATGAATTAATAAACATAAAATGTACAAACAAAACTACATTAACAATCCAAACAAACAAATGTTTAAATTCAATTAAACGACGAAAAAACATCATTATTAAAAAAAAAATGTTATAAAAAATATCCTTATATAATAAATTCGTCTTCATTGTCAATCGTTGTGATAACGCAACTTCCGTTACGTCCCGTACATCAACGACGTTGACCGCGTCTCATGCATGTATAAACGAGACATTTGGGTAAATTCCGGATCAACAGTTTAGTGAAATGAAAGTATATATACATACATATATAGTATATATAATAGCGTAATAAATTACAACATACTTTGCTCCTTCCTTTGCTTTCTTTTTCGAGCTCATCCTCGTTCAAGGTAGTCGACGATGTGCCACTTCTCAGGGAACTCGCTCCGTCGTAAATGTCCGAATCCGTATCGTTCCCGATGTCCGCGAGATTCGGCTGCGATTTCGCCAACATCCGTGACCTCATTAATCTGAAAAGGACCGAAAGCGTTAACGATCTCCTTACAAAATATCCGACATTTTAACAATTGATGTATTTTAATTTCTTCAAATCACACACACACACACACACATACATATGGAACAGCCTATATATAAATACTTCTGTTTAGCCTGGAAATCCATTTGATTATCAAATAGTATTTTTCGTCCCTCGGGCGCAAATTGTCATTTTGCGCCTCCGCAATATGCAAACTTTATTTCTGTCACGGTAAAGCAACACTGGATTTTAAACGATACGAAACACGTGTTGATGCGCGTCTAAAGCCCACACCTTCTTCATTGTACACCGCCACGCGAGTGCGCGAAATCCCACTTTGCACCTTCCGTGTCTATGAACCGATTCGTAATAAAACTATACTTATGGAACGAATAAAAATTTCTATTCCTCCTCACCTGAGTTCATCTTCGCGCTCCTTCATTTCGTTGAGCTCCTTCTGGATTTTTTGCTCGACCGGTACGTAGCCTTTTCTGGTTGGCAGCTTCTTTGGTTCGTGTTTGGGTGCGAGTCGGGTATCCAAAGAACGATTGAAGGCCTTGATGCTCTCCGGATTGAGGACGATCGTCGGATTGACGGGTGGTGGCACCCCGTTGCCGTTCGCGTCGCCGTTCGATTGGCCCTTTAAAATTTGGCCCCTCGTCGCCAGGAATCTGTGCATCAGACCTTTTTGGCTAGGAGGCGTCGCGAATCGCAGTGGCGTCACCGTCGTGCGCGTTGAAATGACGCCGTTCGTCATTTTTGGTGCCAAACTCGATGCCAGTGACGTGAAGGTAAGGGCTTCCAAAATGTGCGGCGTCGACGTCGTCCTTTTCAATTTCCCCGATATCAGTGCTTGAGGCATGCGACGGACCTACAAAAAAAACACATACATCTACGTGTTAGTGTATGCGAATGGGAATGGCTTGATGTTGGGGGAGGGATAATCATTTAAAAGTTAGGAATGCGAATGTTCATAGTCCTGTGCCAATTACAATTCAACGACGTATAATTGTGGTGGGAAGAGAGATGAAGGAGGGAATACAGATTAGGACAGGTAGACCCTGACGTATTTGGAGTGATTAGGACAGGGCCTACCTATGTAATTGTAGCAATTATCAACATCAAACCGTCCATGCTCGTAAACCAATTCGTGACTATTTTGTTCTGGTCCCTATGAATGAGGAGTCAGGGAACCTCCCGTTGATCTCCTGCTACCCCAATAGCACTGGACGTCCACAATTCCTCAAATTTTCATCCATGGATTCGTGCCGTTCGGCCATTGAATAGAAAATAGCAATAGGACTTGGGAATAAGCTCGAGGAATACATTGTCAATAATAAGCGCCGGAAGGATGCGAAATTGAAACAACCGTATAGGCGCTCAATTATAGATTGCGAAGGATCAATCCGTAATAAGGCGCAGTTATCCCCCATAGACATACGGAGGGAATAAATATCCAGCATCGCGTGCTTACTGGAATTTAGAAAATCACGTATTCTCAATCGTGGGTTGGTTAGTCGCTTGCGATTACGCACGATCGTTGCGGACTCCGATTCCGAGCACTGACACTTTCCGTCATCCTGGCCAAGGCGAGGCACACGTAACGCATTATGATCGCTATTGTCGCGCACGAGTTGCGTCGGTCTTGGTATACACGCAATTACGTTATATCTGAAAATCGCGGAATTACATGCCCGCAATATCCCCAAGTATAACGAAGAGCCATGATGTGCGTCCTTCGACTGTATTATCCGCACGAATGTTGCTCTGATGGTGATTGTGTATGTGCTATTGGAAAGTGTCCGTTATTCATGACGACTCTCTTATCTGGTACGCTATTTAGAACTGTCCCCATTAATCGTGGTAATCGCATCCGAGTCATCTTAATTTTCATGACGTCTTGATTGAGTTGCATTGCTCGATATACACCAGGCCTGATCCGTCGGTTACTGGTCCCGACTTCTGATCGGCCGATTTTAGAAAACCCATGATATTTTGAATACTCCTTCGCAATTATCGTGAGCGCAAGTTTCACGAAATTCCTGAAATACTCGAGAGTATAGACTGCGGGAACATATTCGACATCCTTTATAAAAAAAACTTGTATATCGCATTGTCGCGAATAAGCGAGGACCGTTTTTATCATTACCAAGGATTAATCGAGTGAGATATAGAGAGCAATCCACATTCTTTTCCCACGAGCGACGTGTGAGAAATTGCAACAATGCTCCTGTACTTCGAAGTCGTCCTGCTTATCGCGTTTGACGTGTCGCAATTATAACGCTGCACGACACTCCGCATAAAAATAAAGGCCCTCCCTTGGGCTCTCTTCCTTTCAGGATTTCAAATGAGATGGAGAAACAGCGATAGAAGCTCGCGCTTATATTACTGACCTCGACACTGACAATCGTTCAATCCACAGTCCGTTTCTCATCGATCGAACGACAGGTTATCGATTATCGAATTGTATGCTAAATATTAGTTTTAACTCAAATATTTAATTTGGAATGACATTTTCTCTCTAAGAGTGAATCAAAATTGATTAAGTCAGGTTAGGTTAGGTTAGGTTCATGCCGATCCATTGCGGTATGTTTACCGGAAGTGAGATTATTTCCACCAGTGCATTTTGAAAAAATCCAAACTACTCGAAGTATTCGAAATAGTTTTCCGCCTGAACGGATTAAAGTATTAAGACACGGCGTTTGGGCGTGCATATATAACGGAAATAGGGAATGCCGGATGTGTATCGAGGGGTGCTGTATTATACTATTGTAACGGACGTGCTGTTTCTTTCGAAAAAAAAAAATGGTGCAATTTTCTGCTCCTCTAGACGATATCTTCGCGGGAGAAAAGACTGATATATATATAAATTGCAATATATAAATGTAAGCGCAGTTAATAACGGTAGCCTAGTCACGTTTGGAAGGAATATATATGCACGTCGTGTTTTTTTTTTTAATTTGACGAATGACGTCATCGGAAATTTCAGTAGGAAAACGAATTTAATTGTATACGTGCATGCATTATTGTGCAATTATATGCAGCAATCAATTACGGGGACTCCTTGAGACTCTTGGCATTGTTGACTTTTGATTTTTGTGATTTATATTCTTAGAGTCTCGTTCATTAAGTATATTTATTTTTTTTTTTTTTTTTTAATCGACAATGAAAACTGTTTACTGGACGAACTCGCTTTTAATTAATTTAATTAATCTTCTATTATATTTTAAATTCGTTTCATTTATATATGCTTCATTTTTTTTTTTAATTAAGGAATTGATTTTATTGAAGTAATAAAAGAAGATTAAAAATGTCACCTTATAATCGACGTTTTCGTCAGAGGTCGTCTTAATACTGCCGACACTACGAAGTTCGTGCTCTCGCTCGGTGACTTCTTCAATTTCTCGTTGAATCCTATCCGTGGCTTTCTTCAATTGCTCCCGTCGGTGATCAGCCTGTAATCAACATATATATTTATATATACGTACATACCTTAAGCATCAATCACAACTATGATCTAATAAGATAAGCAAAACGTCGAATGTCAATCACCATCTTTTTTTTACCATTTTTATAAAATGTTGAAGTTCATAGTGAAAGTACATTCTGTACACATACGCGCGTTCGCGTATATAAGTATACAATTGTTAAAATTGATATCGATAAATATCGAGAACTCGACAATTGAAAAGATCGAACGGGAAAAGACGCGTGTGTCTCGAACGACGTAAAGGTCGACAAGGACGAAACGCACTGACGAGAGTACGTATGGTAATAGGTAAGAGTATAATGTTTACCATTTGGATAGCGATATGACACCGATGAGAATGACCGAATATTGGGACCGAATGAAACGCGTATAATCTGCTGTTTTCATAACAACTTATCATTAATGAAAGCGTGCAATCGATTATGATAAAAAAAATATAAGAAAAAAGAAAAACATAAGAACAACATGAAAATGTATCAGCACAACTTATCGTTGTTTCAATGTCAGTCATCCAAGTTGACATTTGTCGCGATTAATTTCGAGATTTTATTATTATTTTCTATTATAATTATTGCAATTATTGGAGATAATACCGAAAGATAATTATTGCAATTATTGGAGATAATACCGAAAGAGGAATAAAATCATTGAAAATCAATTGCATTTTCATGTATAATTTCCAATCTTAAGCGTTATCGCACGATACAATATAAAATTTTTCTTGTAAATTTGACACTTAACAGATGACATTTTGAGGACAGACTTTCGTCATGAGAAAAATTGTCATTATTTGTGGTAAAAGTTACGACATTTTTTGGATTTTTTACTATGATAAAAATTTCCATCTATCATATCAATTTTTGTTATAAAGAATTGCAATTTTTCTCATGACGAAA
>JAPYZR010009677.1:0-10357 GCA_030522945.1 Trichopria nigra
AGATAGACAATATTTGAACAACAAATATGCAAATGTTGTCCAACAAAATTACCTAATAAATGTCTAACAAAATCTTACATTTTTATCCATGAATTGTCTTATCCATTTTATGTACATTCAACAACAATGTTCGACAATAAATGCCTAAAAAATGTCTGAATTTCTACCAGGGAAAACTTAATGAAATCCATTGAGAGGATCGTTGGATTCTATAAATACAGAATTAAAAAAAATGTATCAAAAACTTTATGATTTCATCAGACCCATTTTCCTGAAAAGCGAGTAAAACGAAAAATATTTTATAAATGTCGCGTGAAGGCACCTTTATTCTAATACCTAACAAATATTTGAGAACTTGTAATATACGGTAACTTTCAAAATGTCGTATCTGCTTTAAGATCGGTGTTCGGAGATACGAGAAATTCCGACATCTCCGAATCGCGTACAAGTCCGGGAAAAATTCCCTCTAAATTTAAAATTTCTGAAATTCCTCTAAATGTTTACGATTTTTCAAATTCTAATTACTCGTATTTTTTACACTAATTCGTATATTCGACTTTTTACTATTTACGTATTAATAAAATGTTGATTAATTAATTAGAGAAATGTACGAAAGTTACATTCTCTTTTTTATAAAATGCAATTTAATTCGAGAAATTTCATTAAATTTAATAACCATTGGCGCACTGCTTGCGCGAAAGAATAATAATTATAAGCGCCACCTACTGTCAGTCCTCCAAAGGTTTCCACTCCACAAAGTTTAAATATGTATTTACACATTAATAACGCCATGACCCATGACACCTGACTCATGTACGTCGGATTTAATTGTATCATAATTTATTGTATTACAGAATATACGCGTAAGTACAAAATATTATTGCATGAAAATATGTAAAATAAAATCGCATAAACATTCATGGGATGAAATACACAATTGGCATTTTGAGTAGAATTATTTTTTAGTTTAGAGAGAAATTTCACTATTTCGAGAATAGCTATCTCTATAACGGTCTGAAAGCTTTACACATGATAGAGTTTGAATGAAATTATGAATCTTTCATGTAGATAATTGTTCCATTTTTCCATTTCCTTAACCTTTCTTCCAGATTATCAGAATACCTTCCATTTAATTCTTGCCTTTTACAGAAAATGTCCGTGTATAAGATTTCTTTATCTTTTTACTAAATCAGCAAATCTATATGTGTAGTTTAGGAAAAACATATATAGCTGTATATATACACATACCAAAAGGAGAGTAAACATAAATACCCACTCCTTAAACAAAGCAGTTGACGGAATTATTCCGTCATTCAACGCAAATAGCATTAAATCCTAATTTCCATACTTTACCAATTTGGCATCTCGAAGAAACGCGCAACAAGATCACCTCGTCTTTCTTTAAATCGAATGTCTCAAACCCGATGGATTACAACTTCTCAAATAGCAGACGATTTTATCAGTCCTCCTTATCTTTTATGCTGCAGCTCTTAAAGCTCATTTACAATCTGCCTTTATCTCGTGATGATCATCCTTCATTACGGAAGTTGTCTTACATAATTGACTTAATTGAGATTTCCGACGCTTCCTTCAAACCTTATATAGCGATACTCCATATAATAGTTTGTCGGCCAAATGCCGCATCGATAGCAAACCCGAGCAGCTTGTATTTATCCTCTTATTTCACTCATCGCAATGACCAAGTCATTGCTTAATTACCTGTATCACAAAAGAGAAGTCATGTGCGACTTTTTCAAACACTTTTCACAAGATTGTTTTTATCTACACGCGTTATCTTAATATCCGTAAATCATCACTTGAAAGCGTCTCTTCGGCAAAATTCTGTAAATCGATTCTCTCGGTTGTCGTATCTGTATTATCATCTTTCGCAGCAGACATTTAAATGTATAGAGGAGGTGGGAAAAATGCTACTTTTACATTTCCATCAAATTTCCCTCGTTTCCTGCAATTTCGATAATTTTCACTGGAAAATGCGCCACTCGAAATATCAAAACGATCCGGTACGACGATGCCCCCCTGGAAATACATATTTATAATAGGCGAAAGATTAAAAGATTGCAATAACGATCTTGCGAACTCCATTAACATATTATCCGATCGATTGCTCAATATTCCACCCAACGTCGTTCTTGCCTCTTACATTTATATCTTGGAAATATAGAAACGTGCACGTGAAAGTATTACAATTCACCTAGTGCCGGAAGCAGAAGCAATTTCCAGTCGCGTTATCATTGTGTCTATGCTAATAAAAGAGCAACAAAAGCGGCCAATAATTTAGAAGTGGAAGGAATATTGTGTTTCTCCAAGGAAAATAGAACGCGAGAAACGATACCGGTAATATGTATATAGCAAAAAATAATATAAAACATAACCGAAAGTAAATAATGTAAGACAATGGGGCAATGGACATTTACATAATATAGAATTTTCTTATTTCATACTGGTATTTTATTATTGTACGCCAAATGCGTATATGAAAAAGGATAAAAACGAGAAATGACGCGAATGAAAATGCATGATATGCAAAATAACGAAAGAAACATTACTAAATTACAAAAAAAAAAGAACAAACATTACAAAATTACAAAAATGACTATTTTAATATGTCACTTTTTAACGGTATAGAATCGAAAATAACTGCTGGATGTAATTCTACGTTCTTTCTCCAATATTTTATCATTTGTCGGAATAAGTCTTTTAGATTACCACAACATAAATCGATCCCTTCTTCTTAAGAAAATAAAAATGAAAAAGAAAAGTATAGGAATTTCTGTACTTCAAACTATATCTTTTGCTTCTTCAGATGGTATTACTTATCAATGAAAGTTTCGAGGCTGTTTCACCGACGTGACTTTGCTCATTCGACGTTCGTAGACACTTTTTTTTCCTTTTTTATAAAGAGACCAGTCAAATCGATATTCAGTTAGAAATATGTCCCGCCAAAGTATTATTTATTAATCAAACGATAAAGGTTGTAATAATGAATGTGCCATCGAAAGCTCGATAAAAAAAATAAACAGCAATTTTGCCGATTTTAATTTATAGATGGAACGACATCACCGTTAGAACCAGTGATTGTAAAGCGAAGAAAGGCGAGGAAAAAAAATGGAAATAATGGAATTGACGTCAAAGTTATGACCTAGTGCTGATTATCGACATCCATAGCAGGACTGATCCAACACGACGGATCGAGAGGGTATACATGACGAATGAAAGAGGGCAAATGAGATAGTGCTTAAGTATTTGTATTGAAATTTTCCGGCAACTTTATGTTTTCATAAAGCCCCCCCCCCCCCCCCCCCCCCCCCCCCCCCCCCCCCCCCACTAACCCTACTCCCTTCGTTTATTTCCCTCCCGCCCCGTTCTGCTACGTGTCTTTCTCTCTGTCTCTTTCTTCCCGCGACAGAATATATACGATGCTTTATACCGTTACAAACTGAACTCAAGCGAATCATCAAAACTTCGAGAGTTGGGTTTTGCAGATACAAGTTGAGGCGTCCTTCGTGCTGGATTTGCAGTAGGTTTGAATATAAAATACGAATTATCATGTTACACGAACCACCTCGCTTTACATATACATCCAAAAATAGAACGTGTAGATTTGTTGGAAGAATACATTTAATTGAAACTGAATCTGCACGTCAACTTATTCGCATACTTGAATTTCGAGTTGGTGCAATTACATGAAAATGTCGAGGGAAAAAGTTTTGAAACTTGGATGATGATGTGCAGTGATCAGATTCCTACAAGGGAATCTCATTTCCAAGGTGCATTTAGTCAACTTTAAAAGCATCATCTGGCAACACTTGCCTGGAAAGTTTCGCGATATACGATCGTCGATAGCGAAAGAAAGGAAAGGTAAGCGTATATCGTGAGCGTTCCTTTTTTTCTTCTTCTTGTGATTCGTTATTGTGAGAAGTCTGTCGAGTAGCTTGTATCAGGAGTTTATCGGTGAGTTCACGATCCGAGCAATCTTATTTCTCTAAGGTGCGAACCTAAAGGGAAACGGACAGATATCACGATCGAGTCCTGGAAAAATGGCAAAATCGAATAGTGCGGTAGTCAAGAATCTCCGACGATCTGCTGAAGCGAACGCGTTTCGACAGCCGTTAGAAAACATATACGAAATGCGGCGTTTCTGCTTAAGATTACATCTGAAGGCGTTCAAAAGATGAGAAAGATCGATATCAGGCCGACAAGGTATATAAAGCAGCTTTTCCGCTTTTGCGTTCCTTGCTCACTGAGGGACCAAATTCTCTTCTTTGCAGCGTAAAATTACACTTTTTATTACGATTTCCATATTTCATTTCGTGAAATTATAGTGAATTTAAAGAGAGAGAAAAAAAGAATTTCACGATCTTGCTTGTGGAGATAAATTATACAACCATCGTGATAAAACGTACACGTAACATTTGCGAGTCTCCAGTAATAAGCAATCACTGCGCTTTATCTCGTCAGAGAGATTTATCTTTCAAACGAATTCCCTATACGAATGTTCGATCAGTTTAACGTCGCATCCGGTACAATATATACTTTTAAAGTTAATCTGCGTTACACCCTCGTAAAGTGTAAATGGACGCCTTAAAGTGATTGAGCTGGGGCTTTTCGGAAGGTAGAAGAAGCAGAAGAAAGCTCTGAAAAATTAAGATTTTCGTCTGCTTTCAACGTCAGTGGATTCAATCTTTCATCCTCGTTTCCCAATACAGTCGGAAGTAAATATTGAACAAATAATTAAGAAAAGCGACGGAGTCGTAAATCCTCTATAATGAAAAGTAGTTACACGTGAAATGTACAGGTATATACTCGTCAATGTACCAGTTCACTTTTTCAGGATTATTCTTACCACTCGTAGACTGATCTATAAGTTGTTGAAAGTCTCCATGCATTCTCAAAGACATGCTTCATTCCCGAAATGCAGAAAGGCTGATAAAATGATATAAGTGATATATTGAATAAGATATGATTGGTTTTCAATCCTTACATTAGAAAGTAAAAAAACTTGTAAATCCTTACAAGTTGGAAGATTACTTCATCTGCAATTCAATCATGTACCTACTAACAATCCTGATATGAGATCCTGCTAATAGTTTTTCAGGCTTTTCCAATGGGGTCCAGGTGGGGAATGCTGGTGTGAAATAAAATCTGACATATTGTTTTCTTAAAAGACAGATGCCATCCATAAAGTAATTACTCCAACATTCTGACTATTGAACCATCAAGCAATTGTCAAGTAATTATCGCATCCAAATTATTGTACATTTTATATATCAGACTGTCGGTTGCCGCATGGCCGGTTCTGCAGTATTCGAGACTTATGAAAGTATATACGAGTAGGGGGGATCGAGGTTTTTAGAAGATGAAAACTGCACCAGCCATGTCCTGAATGCCTTTTCAACCGTGGTCCAAACGCTATTTTTTGTCACGCCTGCATCAAACGCGTAGGTATTTTTATTTGCCGGTAAAGCAATAGAGCGAACCTTGAAAATCTTTCCGCGGAGTACGATTAAAGCGGATACAAACATAATTACGCGATAAACATGCATAAAACGACGAAAAACGACCATTGAAATAAGCCACCGAGCGTAAAAACAAGCTTATGCGGGCGATTTCCAGGCGCCGCCATGCCCATCCTCGCTCGAGCAGATACGTTTGCGCCAGCTTTGCCGGCACGAAAAGGCGTGCGTTTGATGCGGGCATGACAAAAAAGTCTTCTTGGCTTTCAGCTTCAAAATGATCTTTTTATTTTAGCCATCGGTGGGCATTTGTTTTACACTTTTTTTAATTAGATTTTTTTTTTAATAAATCCGAGATTAGTGGGAGAGAGAGAGGATGAGGACTTTTCTATTATTCCCTGTCTGTGCTTAATGAATATTCAGAGAAATGGATAGTTTTGGATTATCTCAGTTTCAAGGCTAGTTTACTGTACGTTTAACTGTAGGATAGTTAATTGTCTAAAAATTTTATAGATGATTCTTGAATTATGAATGGATACAATATCGATTTTAACACGTAACATCTCATATTTTTCGTACAAAATGGACCAATTAACATCTCAATATAGTAAAATATTTACAATGCTGGATGTTAGTAATAAAAAACTTAAATGTTGTCGAATTGTTACTATCTATAAGATTGTCTTGAATCACACTTCGAAAAATAAAGGAATAATTGAAAGTGTAGATAGTAAAAATGGAGGTAGTGGCATGTTGATGTTTTTACATTTAACATATCATATTTTATGCACCAAATAGAACATTTAACATCTAATATCTCAATATGGTAAAATATTTATAATGCTGGATGCTAATAATAAAAAACTGAAATATCATCAGATGTTTACGATCTATAAGACTGCTTGGACTCACACTTCGAAAAAAGATAGTAAAGATGTTCAGAAAGTAAAGTTGAAGATATAACACACACATATATTATATATATATATATATATATATTAATATTAACGTTTAACATAAAATTTTTTTTTCTACGGTACTTATGTCTACCATGATATATTCTACAATATAAGACAATACAATACAATTTTAAAATAGTAAAATTACTATAAAATCTTAAAATTCAGATAGTAAAATGTTGGATCAGGAACATTCAACAAATAATATATTGAATTGTTTACATTATTATCTTACATTAAAGAACTTTGAATATTTCTGAATGTTAAATGTTAAAATTTTGACACATCAAACATAAAAGTTAATATTCAAATTAAATTTAAGTGCTTTTAAATCGACAACGTCGATAATGTCATTTCCTAACGTGAAACCAGTAACAACTATAGATTTTTTAAAATTTAATCATTATAATCAAGGCGTTGTTAGGCATTTTTTATAGACACTATAAAATATTCACTAAAACCTGTTGAGAATTGAATGTGAAATCACTGGAATAAATTTTGTAAGTGAATCATTCGTATGGTTAATCTTATTCGAGCGATTTCTCTTTCAAGCATCAACCTGATATGTCTCAAAATTAAACAATCCTATGAAATACTACACTTTTTATGCCAAGAAATTACGCGATCGGTCTTATGGAGACAATAGTACAAATACTCTGTCGGTAATGTAGCGACGATTGTGATGCCGATGAGTTACGAAATTATGCCTTTACGAGTCTATACAATAGTTTGGCACTTGATAAATTGAAGAAGTTTCTGGAGGATAATTCTGACAATATTGAGAATGTCGACATTCGATAACTGTCGTAAAAGTACAAAAAAAAAATGTGACCGAAAAACAAGGGATCTCCTTGCCGACGCAAAATTACCGACGTAACTGTCATGTGAAGCTCGGGGTTCAAGCTCGCGATAGGCGATATTGTCTTTCGTGCCAATCACTTTCAATATCAAATTGAATAGCGACGTCTCTTTTCAAAACTGTGTCAATATAATCCCTTCAATTAGAGAACTTGTCACGTCGACATGATGTTCAGTTCGGAAATATAGGAGTGATCAATAACAACGTAAATATTTGTTCTTATTAATATTCTAGGTTATGTCTATATACAATAATTATTGTACGTCTCAATAATATCTTTGTTGCGAAATTAATTTGTACTTAATAAAAAAAGAAAATCAATTAAAAAAAAAAGGATTATCTATAGCGACTCCGTGGGTAACGTCAATTTCTAACCTCAAAAGGACAAATTGAAAATTAACTCTAAAAAAGTACCTTCAAATAGTATCAAGAAAAATACCCCCACCTTTAATAAAACAATAGCAATTTCTTCAAAATTTAAAGTAAATAACGATTTATGTATTTAACGATTACGAGTGAGTGAGTGCGATCACGTATACCTGCATTCACTCACACCGACAGCACGAGAATTTACCATCTCCTGATATCATTATAAGTTTTAATGCTCGTGGAAAGAAGCGGCTCTCGATGAATTACAGGTTGAATGCTCTTGATTTATTGTGGTACGTATATATAGAGTGATCCTATAACGAATTATTCCAATTTTCTCTCTCCTTCAATGTAATGTATATATATATGTATTCGCCGCGTAATTGGCATAACGAAGCCATTTTATAGTTCGTATCGCGTTATTTTGCCTTTTCAGTGAAGCAATTCTGCAAAAATCGTGTAAGATGTACTTTAACACCAAATGTACATATTTTCTTCGTAAAGTTTGACGAAACATGTTTTAGCATATATAACTCCGTGAGAAAAATTTTGCAACCGTATTTTTTTATTGGCTATAGGAATCCCTCCTTCCAAAAGTAGATATCAACATACAAAAGGGCATTCCGAACAGAAAATTCCAAAAATTCCAAAATGGCGATAAAAGTGAAATTTTATTTCGTCGACGTTTAAGAAAACAAAATGGCGAATCTAATGTGGCCTCAAAAACCCTTAAGTGACGTACTTTCGCAGCTTCGTCCGCCATTTTGAATGTTTAAAAACTAACATCAGATTCGTGGTCGGCGTCCTTAAAAACTCTTGGATATCAAGTTTTATAAGAATCCATTAAGTTTTGTGACTTAATAAAAGTTAGAATACATAGCGTTAAATTTAGTCACTATTAAAAAATAAAAAAATAGCATACAAAACAAGACAAAAAACGTACAAAAAAGAAACCCCAATTAGTGATATGACATAATTAGAACCGAGTAACCGATCACGGATGACTATTGCATACTTTTACTACTTCTTTCATCCTTGCATCACTTTAATCGATTTTAAATCATATTACGATACGAACAATAAGAAATTATTGCCCAGACAATATCGTTGATCAAAGACTGTAATAATGCAAACCACAAAAGAAAAATCTCAACCTGTGAATTGTTATTTCCAGAAAGTTTACAAAGATTGAAAGCTCCGATCCTTGTCCGTCTTTTTGGAAACTTTGCGCCGCATTATCGTGGCGTTCTTTTAGTTATTTACGCTACAGGATAGAATTCACTTAAAATCAAATTGAAGGATTGGAGAGAAGATCAATCTCGGGTCCTCTTAATAGAGGATTAGAAAGCCGTTCCTATCTGGGGGATTTCCGTTGGAGTCTGTAGAACTGCCTAATCCACTATTACTGAAGGGGATGCAGCTAGCAGAAACTTACACCGCAACTTATCTCACTTACTAGCGGTGTATATCGATCTTTTCAGTTTGAACTCGCAGCCGAGGTAAAGATCAGGAGGGCAAATATGCACAGGAAATTGTGTTTCATGGTTCGTAATAAAATCCGGTTAAAATAATTAAAATACAAGTTCGTTACAAACACTGATAACTGAAATTAAAATTTGCCAACGAAGATGCACCTAGCATTTCCATTTTTCATCCATTAAATGAAAAAAAAAGTATTGCTTACGAGAACAATGCATTAAAATTTATGTCTAAGAAGTATTTACAAAAAAATAATTAGCTGAAAGGTTGACGCAGGAGGTCTTAATAAGTACTTTGTGTACTCATTCTGTCCAATTTTTTACCTTTGCTAATTAGGTTAATTAAATGGCGTACACGATTAATTTATCAATTCTTGAAACATCATCTCAGTGAGTTACCCTTATTAGTTTTGAGTGAATTTATTCTCCTTTTGATCATTTTCCTTTCTGTGCTGACAGCGCTGAGGCGAAAGCATCATGGTATTAAACTTGTACATTATATTACGTCTATTGAACCTCTAAAATCGAAGAATGTTAGTTTTTGGCTTTTACATTGTGTACGTCTGTAGCTGCAGAACATAATTCAGCACTTATTTTAGTTCAATAACAATAAAATGAAGTAAGAATAAACGTTAGAAAACAGGAATATCAAATTATACAAACGTGAATAATAGCGTATTATGCACCGCGGGTGAGAAACGGAACTTTTGTAATGGGTATATTGATTGCGGCGTGAGTAGTCGAGCATGGAGGGTGAAGGACTTGGTTAAAGGAGGGCAGTCGAGGAAAAAAGGATATTTAAAAGTAGAGGTAGAAAAGAGAACCAATCGAAATTAAATATTTAGCGAAGGAGCAGGAAAGTAAAAATGGCCAATTAACTTTGGGAATTTCAGTTGAAAATCGGGTATTTGAACAGTCCTTTATTACATTTTAACGTCATTGTCACGTAATCGCGAACGTGACAACATTTTCAATATTAGATTATCTGTTTACATTATTAAAATATAGTTCTTTGTACGAATGAAGTAATCGTATTTTTTTTTACTATTTTCTAATCCATACGTTTTTTTTAAATTCCTTGGAGTAAAATTGCACTCTTTCTCTCTCCGACTCACTCCAATATTTTTTTTTTTTTTTTTTTTATAACTCCTTTTTTTATTTACAATCTGTCTAGTTTTGACAATAAGTAAATTTTGTTTACATTTTATTATATTGGAA
>JAPYZR010009685.1:0-16994 GCA_030522945.1 Trichopria nigra
CAGCAGCAGCAGCAACAACAACAGCAGCAGCAACAACTTTCTCACCATCTCATTCAGCAACAGGTAAGAATTTCTTCCATAATTTACAAAAGACAAAGAACAAATGCATTTGTTATAATTTTATTTTGACTTAGTAGTTTCATAATAGTTTAACAAATAATTAAAAAAACAATAAATAAATAAATTAAGAATAATTTTATTCAGAATCGTTGGAAATTTTTTTAATTAAGGAATAATGTTACAAAATGCAATTTCTTAAATTTGTATTCTTAGATTTCAACTTTTAGACAGTAAAAAATATGTAATGAATATATTATTTTTTTTTCTTAAAATAGGGCAACAAAAATTTAGTTGCAAACTCCTTGGTTATGGCTGCTGGCACGTTAGGAAGTAAAAGCCCTAACATGCAATCGCCTCCAAACGTATCAGTCTCGAAAGGAGTCGTTGATTCTCAAATGGTCGTTAGCCTTGGTAATTTACCAAGCGGCATAGCCAGCTCTCTCGCAAATAATCAGATGTCCATTGCAAATTCCATGGGAGATCTTCAATCGTCTATGAGCATGGCCGGCAGCAATCCCACAATGTCAATGCCGGGTGGAATGAATTCAGGCCTAGTCATGACAAGTAGCGCTACGGCAAATAACAATATGAGCGGAATGGCTGGTGGTGGTTTGATCGTCGCCAACAGCTTGACGAAACAACCATTGAACACGGTACACAATTTTTTCCGAAAAAACACACCGGGTGTTCGTTCTTCCTGCGATTTTCGTGATCGCAATGTTTTTGTCGATCAGGTGACAATGATGGGCACCAACGCTCAAGGGATTCACCACCCTGGTGGAACCCATGGAGTTGCGCAGATGCAAAACGGCCCAGGAATGATGAATGCAAGAGTGGCCATGCAGCAGCAACAGCAGCAGCAACAGCAACAGCAGCAAGCTCATATGGTCGGACCGACTCGTGGTCAAAGTCCGCACCAGCAGGTTCACCAGGTCAATATTGTAGGGCCAGGTGGACCAGGGCCTAGAATGCAAGCGCCACCTAACATGACGAATATGCCTAATATGGGACAGATGGGAGCAGCTTCCAGTCCATATGGTTACGGTAAGGAAAATAAAAGTGTATATTAATCTTATGTTTAGATGTAATGAGCTAAAGGAAAAGTTTTCCCAATTTGATTTATACTCTAAAAAGAATTAAATAACAATGTCAAGGAATTAGGCATTTTCACTTCCAAGAACAATTGATGAACGCTGGAGGTAAGGAATATGATCTAGGTACCACTACGGTATATCTTTTGACAGTTTTGACTAGTCTTTACCTCCAGCGTTCATTTGATTTTCAGTTTGTAAGTAGTTTTTACGAATGTGTGATATTAAGATAGTTCTTTTTGTGCTAGTCAAGTTTACATTTAAAGTATGTACAAACGTTATGAACTTTACTTAGTTTACACTTCCATCATAACATGCATTAACATTATTTTAAAGAAACATTTACATGATTTTGCATTGTCACATTCAGTGATACCATGTTTTTTGTCTATTTATTTTATTTGTTTTGACATGTAAAAGTTGATCTTTTCTACTTGAAAAGAAGATGCCTGCTTACACGTTTATTTTTTACAAAAATATACAAGTAATGTTATTGATCTTTTTTTTTCATTTATATTTTTACAGTTTTTATTAACAATGAATGTTCATTCTAAAGATAAATAATATTTAGTTGTAAAAGTGCTTTAAATTACGTAATTACTAATAATTCCTTTATACTAACGCAAATGTTGTTTATTATTAACAGAATAATCAATTAAAATTTAGTAAATGATTTTATCTTGTGAAAAATGAAGAATTTTATGAATTGTCTGTAATTACAGTGATTAATTTATATATCTATAACATAAAAAATGTGGTTAGAAAATGTGTCAGTTCTTACGATAAAAAACCATTTATCCACGAATTCAAGAAAAAATAAGATGCTCACCTGTAATGAACATTACAAGTCATCAAAAGATTAAATGGTAAACCTTTCGAAGAACTACTTCCTCTCAAAAAAAATTCGGATGTCAAAATTTATAAAAATTGTCATTTGGACAAACTGAAGCAGACATCTTGAAAAAAGGCCAAAAATCGTGTTTTTGCAGTTTTTTGAATATATTTACAAAAGTACAAATCGTACGAAAAAATTCTTCCAACAAAAAAATTTATATGTATATTTAAAAAAAGTATTTTTTAAATATACAAATATAAATATGCATATTTCTTCCTAATATGAAAGGCAAGCTCGTAAATGAGCAATGAAAGTGGCCATGGTGCATTTTCCCAAAGCACGTTCAGCATTTAACACGGTATATGTGTGTAATTACAGTGACTCAAATTTTACGTAAGTTCGATTGTATGTCAGGGTAGTATGAAAAAGGGGGTCTAGGAGGCCCCACCTCAATGCAAGCACCCCTAGGTTTACGCACTTTCAAACTGAAGGATGTAACTATTTATAAATTCTAGACCCTTGTATCATTTATCGAACCATCATAAAATTTGATCCCCTGTAATTACTATAGTGTATTGCGTAAAGTTGCTATCAGCTACGTATTTTCTGTGCATGTAAATACGTACTTTGGGAGAATGCATTGTGGCCACTTTCATTGCTCATTTACGAGCTTACCGTTCATATTAGAAAAAGCATCAACTGAATTTTTTTTTAGAGGAAGTAGTTCTTCGAGAGGGTTTACCGATTAAATTAATAAGATATTTGGGATGCCTGAAAGTATTGAAACAAATCATAATATTATTGTTCAATAAATTTATTTAAGTTTAAAAATTTACAATCATCTAAATTGTTTCCAAGATAAATGTATTAACGAATTAGCATATTACTTAGATGAAATGTATTAAAGTGACTTAAAATTTAATCCAGAAATATGATGTGATAATATAGTAAAAATTATCAGTATATTAGTAAAAAAGTACTTTTTATTAGTCAAAAATATTTGAAGCTTCAAAATTTGTACATTGAAAGAAGGCACTCTAAATTGCAAATAGACAAGGAGGTTTGTTGGCATATTTGTGACATTTTTCCTATACCATTATATCACAAAAGATGTAAACAGATTGTACTTTCAGGCTCTAGTTCATCGATATCTCAACCTCAGGTTAAATTTTCAACCAATTATGCATGTATATAATATATCTCTGTGTGTGTGTGTGTGTGGGGGGGGGGGGGTGTAAAATTTAACTTTTTGGCAAGGTTATATATATATATATATATATATTATAATAATTATAAATATATATTAATATAATTTTGTATAATAACTTGAGTCAAGTTAATATACAATTTTGAAAAATTGGAAATTGTAAGAGTTTTGACTTAAATTAAAAAAAAAATATCTTATCAAGGAACATTTTACCTTAATACATCAAAAACCCTATTTTTATAATATTTAATATATTAATAAGTCGGTAATTAATAGCACTGTTGAATGAAATTGTTTGTATATTCTAGTAACACAGGCCAAGATAATCGAATTTTTGATCAGACCATCTGATCTATCTAGTCATTTCCGACAAATTTCAGCATACTGAAACTACATCTGACGACTCAATTGCTTCATCATGTTTCATTTTAGGGTGAAAGTAAAATAAAAAAAGAACTGTTTTTGGAGTACTTAGCTCTGAAATAGCTAGAAATAAATACTTGACAGCGTAGGGTACGAAGTGCTCCAACAGCAGCATTTTTTTGTACTTTAGGCAATTACATCTTTTAAAAAGTAATTGATTTGAAAACTATAAAAAAAAAATAAAATAAAATATATATTTCAATTAATGTAATGATTCCTATGATGAATGACTAAATAATACAATTAATCGAGAAAATGTCGAGATTATAAATGAAAAATAAGTAAAAAATTAAAACATGATACAAACAGAATACATAAGCAGAGAGCCAAACCAAATTGAAAGCTTCAAATTTTTAAATATTTTTTTTTTTTTTTTTTTTTTTTTTTTTTTTTTTTTTTTTTTTTTTTCTTTTTTTTTTGATATTTTTTTATTATTTGTATTTTAATTAATGCCTCCAATAATCTTCGACATCATGAAATCATTGGTATTTTAATGAAACCATGACAAATCATTAAAAAATCGCAAAAATAGAATACAGAAATTAAATGCAAATTATTGAAGTAATAATATACTACAAAACTACCGACGTTTAAATGCTACAACAATTTAAAAGGTTGCAATGTTAATTCTAAAAGTTTAAAATTTCAATAACAATTCCTGTTTACAATATTTTAAATATTACATCGTACAGAAGGAAATAAATATTCGCATAAAGAAATATATCATTTGATACTTGACGTTAAATGTACCATTAAAATATTAGTTCGTAAGCGATACCTTATTTAGAAAGATATTAAACAATTATCTTCTATAAAATTAATATAAAAAATGTCAAACGATAATTCAATGTATTACTGTTTATTCATATATTAATATAAGTATAAAATTTAATTACAAAATTGTCTGTAGATTTGCGATAAATTTTTTAACAAATGCAATTTTATTTAAACAGGTTCTCCGGGTGGTGGACCAAATCAAGGGGTTAACGTGGGCCCGACAGTGGGTGTCGTAACACCTCAACAGAGATCCGTAGTGGGTGCAAATATGACCGCTATGCAGGTTGGGAGATTCGGTCCGGGTGGGCCGTCAATCGGAGGAGGAAATGTCGTGGGTGTACAGGAGGGTGGTATGGCGCAACAAGCGCAAACACCTGCTCCAAGTCCGGCTCAACCACAGTCGGGTGCACCGAGCGGGGGCCAACCAGGCCCCCAACAAGCTACTCAGGGCCAAGTACCAGGTGGTGGAAGTGCTCAACAAAGTAAGTATTGCAGATATTTATTCATTTTTTGTTTAACGCCAAAACTGTTCTGCTTAATTAATTCAAAATTAATGTGTAGATTGTAACATTTTATTTTGACGTTAAATAGCAGAATTATTTATTTTCTACACCGCTTTTCAATTATTTTATATTTACTTGCACAATCCCAGCAACCGAGAGTGCATTGAAAATTTAAAAATTTATTGAAAAGAGCTAATGTGTATTAAAATACATTCAAAATACTAAAAAATGAATCGACATCAATCCCTATTAATGGATGCAGTATAAATGTTCGAACGCCTATTTCCCGAATGTTCCACATGCTCGTAAGGGTTCGAATGTGTACTCCTCGTATAGAGAAATAGGCGTTCGAACATTTGGCAATTCGAACATTAGTACTGCATCCCTATTAATCCGTTATAAATCGTTTGTCGGCTTTTCAATATACTTTTAATATATCTCGGTTGTGCACAAACAATGAACATGGCCATTATTAACACACATGCACGACTTTACACTAAATACTTTAAATCGTTTCGATATCGAGCCACAAAAATAAAAATTGATTATCTGATATTGGTACTGTACGGTATATTGCTCGTACTCAAAAATTCCTCTTGCCACGATTGCTGGCGACTTTCTTCGGAATATTCTATTTGAGATTTTGGGGGATATTGAACATATCATGTTATTTGCTTCCTCGTTTGGAAATACTTGGAACTCCTTAGAAATGTGTACTCCGGGGTTGAAACCCAGTAAGTCAGTCAGTTCAGCTGCTAGCAGGATGAAGCCTTGAGCGTACTTTTCCCCAAATTGGTCCCAATTAATTGAACGTTTCTTCAAATAAAACAAAAAGATGAGATCCAAAATGACTCCTCAACAAGCCACATACTTCGTGTAGTTCCAGGACATACTTCTCCGAGAACTGAAAGTAAAGTAGCTGCCCCTTCCCTTGTCAATCGTTTTTCGTTCTTCTTTTTCCACCGGTTCAGAATTCAAATCTCTCTCAGCACAAGTCGTCATAACCACACCATTACATATCAACACTGTTCGCTTACACATCAACACTGTTCACTGACATGTCCACACTTTTCGCTGACACGTAAACCAGACACGTTATCTACCATACACTATGCACAAACTTTAAACTTTCTGGGTGCACAATCTGAAACTTTTCTTTTGTATTCTTTTTTTTGCTTTTTTTGCTTTTTTTGCTTTTTTTGCTTTTTTTTGTTTATTTTTTTTTTTGCTTTAAATAAAGTTGTTAGTGATATTAAAGTTTCCTTTTTTAATGTTATTGTCGAAATTAATGAATTGCTTCATTAGTTTTCTGTCTCGATAACATATTAGATGCTCCAACGAGTACAGATCCAGAAAAACTTAAATTGATTCAGCAACAACTGTTGTTGCTCCTCCACGCGCATAAGTGTCAGATGCGGGAGAGCCAGCCTGGTTGCGACGTGAGACCATGTCCCCTGCCTCATTGCAAAACTATGAAGAACGTGTTGAATCACATGGCTACTTGTTCCGCTGGAAAGAATTGTACAGTATCGCACTGTAGTTCCTCTAGGCAAATTAAAGGCCACTGGATACATTGCACACGAACCGACTGCCCTGTTTGCTTACCTCTAAAACAAGCAGAAAAAAATTTCCATACCTCTGGTGGTAAGTTAAAAAAACCGCCATTAAAAAGAGGTATGTTCTTTTTTTTTTACGAGATATATTTTATCGAGAAGAAGCGTCAAAATTCGCTTTGGTCGGTGGCACGGAACGCCTCTGACGGCAAAGGAGGAATTACGCAGGTGGTGAATTGTATCTGACAACATATGTGCGAAATTGAGGATAAAACGGAAAATAAATTAAAAAGAGGCAAAACAAGGCGTCGGTGCTCAGTTCTACAATTATTATTCATATTCGCTGTATGTTTCAAATGTCAAACTTCACCACCTGCGTAATTCCGCTTTTACCGTTACAGGCGCTGACGCGACACCGACCAAGGCCAACAGAATACGTTTGAGAGAGACTAACATTTGGTTTTGACATTTCAGGGTTAACAAATAGTCAGTCCAATCCAAGTCCAGCCGATATGCGCCGCGCGTACGATGCGCTCGGCATTGCGGCACCTCCTACAGCTACGAATCCCGCATTGTTAGGCCAGCGTGCGAACGTGAGGATGTCAACTCCCGGCATGCAGGCTCCACCAAGTACCATGGCCAGTGTGCGGCTGGCGCAACCTCCGCCGCAAACTCAAGCCATCACCGGACAACAAGTCGTCGCCCCGAACGTGTCTCTTCCCCTTAGTTCAGATCCGACCGCCGTTACGGCTGTCGCGAGCCAGTCGACCCGTAGTACCGGCCCGACTTCCGCGGCAGCTGCTGCCGCAGCGAACATCCAGCAGTCGGTGAACATGCAGCAGCTTTTCGATCTCGATAACTCCGGCCAGCCAGGTATTTTGGCCGAAAACCGATTAGCCAATATGCAGCTTCCTGGCGGCATCCAACCAGGCCAAGTTACCGCGAGTCCCGTACCGGAAACCAAGGAGTGGCACCAATCGGTCACGCCTGATCTCAGAAACCATCTTGTGCACAAAGTGTAAGTATTACGAACATAAAAAACAAATTTGCCAAAGTTGTGGCTAAACCTTGTTTTATATTTATTTAACGTATGTATATTTGTCTTTCAGGGTTCAAGCGATATTTCCAATTCAGGATCCACAAGTAATGCTCGATAAGAGAATGCACAATTTGGTCGCGTATGCCAAAAAAGTCGAAGGAGACATGTACGAGATGGCGAATTCCAGATCGGAATATTACCATTTATTGGCCGAAAAAATATTCAGGATACAAAAGGAAATTGAGGAAAAACGACAAAAACGGAAAGAGCTTCAAATGCAGTCGCAACAGCAGCAGCAACCGCAAGCGCCGGGTTCCTCGCAGCCGGGCTTGAGGCCGATCGCGCCACCTGGTGGGAACGCAAATGTGCCACCGCGACCCGTACAGGCGGTACCAATGGGCCTGAGAAGTCATTCCGCTGGCATGGCACAGCTTGGTCCGCTGCCCGGCTTAGGAATGCAGCAACAAACCCAGCAGCAACAACACAATCGAATGCAATTCCCGCAACAGGCACAACAACAGCAGCAACAGCAGGCTCAGCAGCAACAAGCGCAACAGCAGCAGTTGCAGCAGCAACAGCAGCAGCAACAACAGCAGCAGCAGCAGCAACAAGCGCAACAGCCGGGGCTTATGGTCGGGCCACCGGGTCCAAGCCCGAACGGTCAGCCTACCACGAATCCTAATATGGTACCAAATTCGGGTCTTAGTCCATTTGGGCAAGCGCAAATGTCACAGGCAAACCTGAACACTACCACATCCTCCTCCGTGACAACTAGTCAATTTCCAACGTCCAATGGTACAACCGGCTTGCCCAATAGTTCCCCTATCCAAAATCAACATCAGTTCTCTGATATCATGAAGGTTCGATTGGCTCAAGTGCAACATCAGCAGCAACAGGCTCAACAACAGGCCCAACAACAGCAACAAGCTCAACAGCAGCAGCAGGCTCAGCAGCAATTGCAACAGCAGCAGCAGCAACAACAGCAGCAGCAAGCTGCTCAACAACAGTTACAACAACAACAACAACAACAACAACAACCGACCAGTACCTCAAATCAAAACACAACGACAATACCTCAAGCTCCATCTCCATTCAGTGCAATACAGCAGCAAAACAATCAGCAACAATCGAATCAGCAATTCCCCTTGAGTCGGCCAATGTCGGCTTCCACCCCTAATGACAACGGAATGGGTGTTTCGACGCCCAAGACGATACCGCCACCGGCATCGAGTGGTCCGAGTCCCGGACCTGGGCCAATGACGAATGGACCGCAATCCGTTACCTCGACCCCCAATACACCACTGGTCGCGTCGTTGATGACTCCGAATCAAGGGGTGTCTTCCGCGAATCAAACACCGCCGCATCCGGGTACGACTCCGTCGCCCGTTGGTCTTGCTAGTTTAGGGAAAGGAATGTCTTCGCAGGAAAGAGCTGCATTGAATGCTCCTAGGAGTTCGTCAATGTCTTCTCAAATGGCCGCTATTACGGCCGCTCTTGATCGTGACAATTCACCCAGTCCGCCAATGAATAACAACAAAGGGAAATTGGATTCGGTGAAAGGGGAAGATATTAAGATGGAGATTGAGCCAGAGGACAGTTCGGAAAATCACCGCGCGGATGGCGGTAAGGGCTCGAACAACGATATTAAGACAGAGATCAAAACCGAGACGATGGACGAAACGTCTGGTGAAAATCTAGTACCGGAAGATGGCAGCGGTATAAAAGAAGAGCCCATATCGCCAATGTCCAGCCGCGACGCGACGTCGGACGTAGCGCCTATGGTACCGGAGCCAATACAACCCAGCGGCTCCTCGACCGACAAGAAACCTTTGTGCCTATTTAAGCCCGAGGAGCTGCGGCAAGCGCTAATGCCCACCCTGGAGAAGCTCTATCGACAGGATCCCGAATCCGTGCCATTCCGACAACCGGTCGATCCCATGCTGCTGGCCATTCCAGATTACTTTGACATCATCAAAAAGCCAATGGACCTGTCAACGATTAAGCGGAAGCTGGACACTGGCCAGTACAGTGATCCCTGGCAGTACGTAGATGATGTTTGGATGATGTTTGAAAATGCCTGGCTCTACAATCGTAAAACTTCCAAGGTCTACCGATACTGCACTAAGGTAGGTTTTGATTTAATTGTTATTAAATAACTTAACTGGAATCTAATTCCATGTTTCCATTTCTTAAGCATTCGACTACTGGGATATTTACCTTAAAATAAATGCGTATATAATCAATCAAATTTGATTAAGATTAAATTTTCTTACCTTTAAAAAAAAAAAAGAAACTTCTTTTAGTCAAATAGCATAACAAGTCTATTTAAGTACCGTGAAAAAGAAATTTTATGTTTTGTTAAAATCCTATAGTATTGTTTGATTTTCATTATTATACAAATCTAAATTTGGCTTTTTTTTTCAGCTGTCCGAAGTCTTCGAGAAAGAGATTGATCCAGTAATGCAAGCATTGGGATATTGCTGCGGCAGAAAGTATACATTCAATCCGCAAGTACTTTGCTGCTATGGGAAGCAAGTTTGCACAATCCCAAGAGATGCTAAATATTACTCATACCAGAACAGGTCAGTGTCACCGTAGTATATACTGCGTTTAATTATTATTACTATTATTGTAATTATGTTTCCTATTAGATATTTAAGAATGACATTCAAGTTAGCTTCTTAATATTTGGTTAATATAATTGCTATTCGTAAAAGTGATTTTTTTTTTTCAAACAAGAAAAAATATAGTTCATGCTTTTCAAAGACAAACTTTAATGTCATATTAATATTAGTTATCAGTAAGACCGCCATTAAATTTTTATAAACAATTTGTGTAAGGTTCTATATAAATATACAAAAAGCTAAAATTGCATGTATTTGTTGGTAGTAAATTCAGATATCAAAATCATGCGTAAAATAATTTTTCCATGTTTGAAATGCTTTAGTTTTGATTTTTTATTTTATATAAATAATACAAAAGTTATAAATAGAAAATCATCGTATAAGACGATGCGTTCGGCACCATTTATTTATTTCATACATTTTATTTTTATATACTATTTTTTTATTATATTACCTATCGTAATACATTTACATTAAATTTTCAAGTAGATATTTAATTATTTTTGGATGTATATTATTATATTTCTTGATTTATTTACATTCAAGTGATGTAACTTATTTCATTATATTACGTATTTAATTTTCTCATAACTGTTGGTACGTAACTACTATATTCCATATTGCATATTATTTTTCTATTCTTGCACACTTCATAATCAACGAACGCATTGGTCCCTGTGCGATGTTCAAGTCTCTGACTTCAACTTGTGTAATATTTCTCAATTTACTGCCCAAAAATACGCACATAAGATTTCACGAATAAATTAAGAATTTAAAAATAAAAAGTGGAGAATTAACATTTTCCATTTTTTTTCATAAGTTATGCTGATCAGTGTAATATCATATCCATCCGAAATTTATACCTTTAGATTCCATATTGTTAGTCTTTGTTTATATTAGCGATTGTCTGGGTACACGACCGACAGTTAGAAGAATAATTAACTCGCTTTTGCTTATTACGCTGACTCGGGCCAGTTACCTTTCTTACATTGGGATCGATGATTAGTTTAATTTTTTGTGAGCACGAGGCCGTTATATATATGTCCCCCCCCCCCCCCTTTAATTAGTTTTCTTCCACTTTAGAAATCAATTGATAAATGTATGTACGAAAACTGCTTTTAAAAAATTGTAGTGACATTTCTTTAACGACTTGTTAAAATCTAGTAATTCTTTAATGTGCCCTAAAATCTGAGATGGACATTTTTTCGTTTTTATTTCCCTCATTGTAAATGTCAAATGCATCATTCAACTTTTGTGTCTATGTCTATTAGTAACTTTATTTTTTTGAACGGTCGAACGTTGAATTATTTCTCTTTTTAGTGATCCTGATATGCACTGTCAAGCAATTATTTGTTATTGTTAGTTCATTTAAGAAAGAAAGAAAGAAAGAAAGAGACATTTGTACAATAATTTTTTCATGTCTACAACTGTATCGTTTTTCTAATCATGACACTGTTCTCTTCTTTGTATGTTACCTTCTATCTGCGGATTCTGGGCACGTGCACATATCCATGTTTGCTGCTTGCTTCTTATTGGTGCCTGCGTCCCTTGCTTCTTTTCGACTCTGCTACTTCACATCACGAAACATTGGTACTTGGAAAATCCGATGACCGACATCCGGAAACTGGACGGAATTCAAAAACAAATAAAAAAAAAAATAAATAAATAAAATGAATAAACAATGAAATCGAAAACACTAAAATTGGCAAATAAACAATATGATCATAAAACGTCGGACACGGATGCAACATAAATCAACTGGCAATACAACACTTGCATGCGTACCCATGAAAAAAACAACAATAAACGCATTTGGACAACACCCATATCGAAACGTGAATATTGGGCTTATTTTACTGGAATCGCTTGGCTCAATGATGTTCAACCCTTTCTTGTGTTGGAACGATTGGAACGAATAGTCTAAAGGCATATGGTCTTGTTTCTGACAGATACACGTTTTGTCAAAAGTGTTTCAACGACATTCCTGGCGACACTGTGACGTTAGGCGACGATCCTACGCAACCTCAAACGTAAGTATTTAAGTTAATAATGGTAAATATTAAGTAAGTGGACTTAAGATTTACGACTTTTCTTTTACATTAATTTTCACGAAAATGTGATGTTATAATGTGTTTGTGATTTGTTTAGCATCATCAAAAAAGAACAGTTCCAAGAAATGAAGAATGACCACCTGGAGTTGGAGCCATTCGTAATATGTACGGATTGTGGTAGGAAAGTACATCAAATATGTGTACTTCACATGGAACAAATTTGGACTCAAGGGTGAGTACGGATTGATCATTTACGTTAATTGTGATTTTGAGTTTAGGCAAGAAAGAAATACTATCTATCGCCATGTAAAATCTTTGCTTTTGGGCTGTTTTATTTTTAATATTTCTTCGTTTGATCAACAGGAAAAAAAAAAAAAAAAAAAATATACGATTTTTCCATTTTGTTACCTTTTTAACGTACTTTATTTTCATTATTTAGATTCACCTGTGATAAGTGCTTGAAGAAAAAAGGCCAGAAGCGTAAAGAAAATAAATTCAGTGCTAAAAGACTGCAAGGAACGAAACTCGGTACGTACATTGAGACGCGCGTAAACAACTTCTTGAAGAAAAAAGAGGCTGGTGCAGGTGAGGTGGCGATCCGCGTCGTCGCCTCCAGTGACAAAGTCGTTGAAGTGAAGCCCGGCATGAGGAGTAGATTTGTAGATAATGGTGATATGCCCGGTGAGTTCCCATATCGAGCGAAAGCATTGTTCGCTTTCGAAGACGTCGACGGCACGGACGTCTGTTTCTTCGGCATGCATGTCCAAGAATACGGCAGCGAGTGCACGCCGCCAAACACCAGGCGGGTCTACATCGCTTACTTGGATTCGGTGCATTTCTTCCGACCACGACAATTCCGTACAGCGGTCTACCACGAGATTTTGCTCGGATACTTGGATTACGCCAAGCAACTTGGGTACGTATCATTTTTTATTTACATCAGAGTCTATATGATTTCTCCATTGGTTTATTTTATTTTGATTTTATTTATTTATTTATTTATTAAACGATGACGAGTATTAATGCTCAACTAAAGTACAAGTTGACAAATCAATGGATGATTTTTAATGAAATTTTTCTTCCTCGAATAGATACACAATGGCTCATATTTGGGCGTGTCCACCTTCTGAAGGAGACGACTATATCTTCCACTGCCATCCTCAAGAACAAAAGATCCCGAAACCCAAAAGATTGCAGGAGTGGTATAAGAAAATGTTGGACAAGGGTATTGTTGAACGAATCGTACTCGATTACAAGGTTAGTTAAGATTGATTTTCAAATTTGATGTTTTAAAATGAAGATGAAAGTTTTCGGTAGTCTCTGTGTTACCTGTTTGCATGTATTTCACTCGGGTGTCAAACGAGACTTACAGTAATGCCCGAACTTAGCTAATGTTTTTGTTGCCATGTCGGAACTTCAACATAGGATAGTTCGGGAACAGTTTTTTATTTATATTCACTTATTTATTACATTAGCTTATAGACATTTCATGTGTTTATAATATTTATAACTCGCTCAGTTTTGTTGGGTAGCAATAAAAAAAAGGTGCGGTTTAGTAAAGTTGTACATTAATTTTATTTCAGGATATTTTAAAACAAGCGATGGAAGACAAACTGTCATCCGCTGCAGACTTACCCTATTTCGAAGGGGACTTTTGGCCTAACGTCTTAGAAGAAAGCATCAAGGAATTGAATCAAGAAGAAGAGGAGAAGCGCAAGCAAGCCGAAGCTGCCGAAGCTGCTGCTGCCGCTGCTAATGTAAGTATTTTTCAATTTCAAATGAATTTAATGTAATTTGAAGTGTCGTCGATTGGAATATTTTTCAAGTCCATATTTATTTCGTGCAATTGTTAAGAAATGGTGTTATAATTGTCGTTTATTTCGTAGATATTCCTACATACCGACGATTCGGAGGCTGGTCCTGACGGTAAGAAAAAGGGCCAGAAGAAAGCCAAGAAATCGAACAAATCTAAAGCCAATCAACGAAAGAATAGCAAGAAATCAAATACTCCCCAGACTGGAAATGATCTCTCCGCGAAAATCTTCGCGACCATGGAAAAGCATAAGGAAGTGTTCTTCGTCATTAGGCTGCACAGCGCTCAAAGCGCTGCGAGTTTAGCGGTAAGTTGTGTAGTATATCTGAATCTTTTTGAAATCTTTAAGTAAACAAAATTCATTATAGGTAATTAAGTATCATGTCAAATAACGTCAAGTAAATATTTCATCCAGATAACTAAATGAAACTGAATTGTTTTTTCTCGGTTACTCGAGCAAGTCTTAGTACTAGTCGCACTTAATGATCGAGTTAATAAAACGAAACAATTACTTTTGTACAGCCTATTCAAGATCCAGATATGACCATACACTGCGAACTTATGGATGGGCGTGATGCCTTCCTTACCTTGGCGAAGGAGAGACATTACGAATTCTCGTCGCTGAGGCGAGCCAAGTTCAGTTCCATGTCCATGCTCTACGAATTGCACAATCAAGGACAAGATAAATTTGTTTATACCTGCAACAATTGCCGAAGCCACGTGGAAACGAGATATCACTGCACCGTCTGTGACGTAAGTAATCATTCGAAAATGTCATGCCCAGTAACTGTTCGCTTGGCAACGAGCAATATGGAATTTACTCACCGATCGAATTTTTTCCAGGACTTTGATCTTTGCCTCAGTTGTAAAGAAAAGGACGGTCATCCACATCACATGGAGAAGCTTGGACTGGATTTGGATGACGGGTCATCGCCGGCTGATGCCAAACAAGCGAATCCACAGGTGCGTTTTGTTGCATTTGTTATTTTGCACATTGTCAATTCATTTTTCCTTTGATCCTACGATTTCTTGTAGGTACAATCTACTCGAATGCAATGATCTTAATTGAATTTTAATTTGTCAGTTTATGTGACATTGTCATTTTTTGTTTTTAACTAATTTTCAACTAAACGCGTATGTTTCATTTTCGCCAATAGGAAGCACGCAAATTTTCCATACAAAGGTGCATCCAATCTCTGGTGCACGCGTGTCAATGTCGAGATGCGAACTGCCGGCGACCTCGCTGTCAGCAGATGAAGAGGGTAGTGACGCACATAAAGGTATGCAAGAGGAAGACGAACGGCGGTTGCCAAATTTGCAAACAACTTGTGGCATTGTGCTGTTACCACGCGAAACACTGCGAGGAAGGCAAATGCTTGGTACCGTTCTGTTCGAATATCAAGTTTAAGCTGAAACAGCAGCAACTGCAAGCTCAACTTCAACAGGCGCAACTTCTAAAGTATGTATTTGTTTTTCTTCAAAAAGGCACTTTTCTCAGTACGTTAGCCCCTTTGCCGCTAGGACTAAAATCTCAAATTTTCATATGTCCCCATTGAGTAAATGTGCATATAAAAATTTATATATGTATATAAATGTAACGTGTCGTTCATTTTTCAGGAGGCGAATGGCTGTGATGAATACGAGACCTACCGGCTCGGAACCGATGCAAGGCACGCCGCAAAGTTCAAATCCTAACATGGGTGCGGGAGTCGCGATGAAACCAGGCGTAAGTCCGACGAATTTACCATCGTCACATCATCCCGGCATCGGCCTCAAACCCGGCACGCAGCCGCCGCCGGCTAATGTCCTGCAGGTCGTGAAGCAGGTCCAGGAAGAAGCTGCTCGGCAACAGGCACCACACGTCGGCGCCTACGGCAAAGTAACGCCGGGCGCCGGCGGTGTGAACGTTGGCGTCAGCAATCAGAGCGGCGGAGTCGTGATGCCGCCGCCCCAGATGCAGAGGCCGATGCCCGTGCAAATGCAGAATCCCGGTGGCGCGCACCTCATCTCAATGGATCAATGGACGCCAAGGTACGTCTCGGTTTCATTGTATTTCCATCGTAAACTTGGTTTTTAGTATTTTTTCCCCTTTCGTTGTGATTTTTGTTTCGCATACGTTGAAGAAATTGAGTCCAAGAATAAGTGTAATCATTGGTTTCAGGTATCAACCGAATCCGGTGATGCAACAAAATCCAAATTTGAGGCAACAAGCGCCCCAGCAGCAGTTGTTGCAGCAACAGCAGTTGCTGCAGCAGCAACAGCAGCAGCAGCAGCAACAACAGCTGCAAGGACAGCCGGGCATGGGTATGGCGGGTCAAATGCAGCGGCAACCGGGTGTGATTGGCGGGCCAGTGAACCAGATTGCCCCGCATCCGCAAAGTGGGGCGCTGCAGAAACAAGCTCTGCAGCAACTTATGGCTACGTTAAAGAGCCCCAACACTCCAGAGCAACAAAACCAAATCCTCCAAATACTCAAGAGCAATCCTCCGTTGATGGCTGCATTCATCAAACAGCGACAGGTGAGTTTTCATTAAAGTTTCTTGCGAATGCTGAATGCATCTAATAAAGTAAAGAGAAAGTTATAAAGTTGAAAGCTTTTAAGACATGTTCATTAATTTGATTAATCATGAAGTTGGTCAATGATTCTCTTTACCTCGACAAAGTACGTATACGTGTCATATTTTTGAAAACTTCTGGTTCGGACTCCTAGAGATCAGTTTTCGAAGATTCAATCATCTATCCGACAATACAAGAAAATTATTTGTCATTTAAATTGCCTTTGAAGTAATAAGTAGGAATATAAATCTTACCGTATCTGAATAAATACATGTTAAAATGTCAACGAAATAATTTAATTTCACGTTTTTTTTTTTTTATATAACCAAAGGCGGTCGCTGCCCATCAGCAACAGGCCGGTCAACAACACGCCGGTGCCGTCGGAGGCCCGCTGGGTCCTAGTCAGTCTCAACAGCAGCAGCCGGGCTTGCACATGATTTCGCCTCAGCAGCAGCAGCAGCA
>JAPYZR010009687.1:0-15165 GCA_030522945.1 Trichopria nigra
GGGATAAAAAATAGGGGTTCCCATTTAAAAAAATCACTCTGACCTTGAAATAACCTTGAAAATCGAGTTTAAGGTCAAGATTGTTGGTACCATTGGATGCCCCCCACTATCCCCTTCAACTTTTGTACAGGTCATTTTTTGATATCATTCATTTTTACAGAGGTATTTGCCTGGTCGAATTAAAATGAAACACCCTGTATATATTTCTACCTACATACATATGTGTAAGTAAGAGTCCCGTTTTCTCTCTCATTACTAGTGTTTTCCTACTCGTATTTCGCTCTGACCCGCGAGTACGCCCTCTACAACAATATACCCCTGAATTATTCACTCTTCATTCATAATCAGTTCGCGTTGTTATTCATCCCCAGGAGATTAACGAGGAGTGTTATAAAAATACGGAATTACGTATAAAAACGTATAATCGCAACAAATACAATTGGGAACATTTTAATCGTAAATGCGTCCTTAATGTAGGCGAAATGCGAAACGCAATTTTGCATAAAATATCGCAAGAGTAACATAATGTCTGCGATATGCATACACTGGGTGAGCATCGTCGAAACCGCAAGAGTGCATAACAATAATGTAACGCGCCGCGGAAGTTGGATATTCAGTGATTTACGTTCGGCGCTCGTTATGTTACTTGTAATGAAAATAAATTGAATTTCGAACGAAACTGCGGAAACGTATCTCCCGACGAGTATCTCAAATTAATGCATTTTCTTATAGGTTTGTAAATTTTTTAACATTTTGAATATGTCGATATTCTCTTCGATATATTTTTTTTACCATCTCCAAGTTTGCTTTTCCAATTTCCGTCTATTTTTCTGTTACATTTCTCTCATTTTTCTATTGAATTTTTGTAATTTCCACTTGTTCATTCTTATTACATATGTATCATTTCTTATTATTATTGTCCTTGAAAATCCTTAAGTAACAAAACCTGAAGCGAATCCGATTAATTGCTATAATCATTATTTCGTCCGCCATATTGGATCCGCCATTCTGAATTCTCAAAAACTGACATCATAGATTCATGATCGGCGACCCTTAATAAAACCCTTGGATATTAAGTTTTCTAAAAATCCATTATACACGTGGCTATGATATTACGAATAAAAAATCACTTTTATCGACATTTTGTGTCCGCCATTTTGGAATGTTTTTTTTTTCAGGATACCCCTTTAGTATTTTTTCTCTCTTATGGAATTTCAATACTGCATGTAGTATAAAACTTCTTGAAAAAAATTCGTATTTTACCCCTTAAAGGTGTTAATGCACATTAGAGTAACATTCAATCGATTTAATGATTATATATACTGAAATTAATAATGCTTCAAATATATTTCATGCATAAAACTACTACTAAATCATATTTTAATAAAGCACATTAAATACGTTTGATCTACTGCTTGACATTTTTCCATTCGTGTTACTTTTGATTAATATTCATAGGACATTAATTATTATCGTAACAATGATGCTTGTTTGAAGCCGTGTGAAATCTTATATACGTTTATCATACCTTCATTTGTAAAACAATCGTAGTAGAGTCGTCGTTAAAAAGAGCATACACGCGCGAGTGCGTGTGTTCCCATTAAAGTCCATTGGAGCAATTGATAACATTACAATGAGTAGGGCAAAAGTTTTTATTGCACTTGTTATTACCCGAATACAAGTAATAAATGTATACTTTCAATACAGTTATGTCACTAAGTATTGAAAACAATAAAAAATTCTTTTTTTAAATTATTACTATTTTTATTTTATTTATTTATTTATTTATTTATTTATTTATTTATTTATTTATTTATTTTTAGGAAGAAAAGGAAACGCTACATTCTAATGGTTTGGTGTATATAATGTCCCGGAGGAGCTCATTAAATTTTTGATTCAATCTGTACAGTGCGGAAAAGCAAGCGGAAACGTGATTTCCGGTAATGATATCGCCTCTTCCAAATATAATGATTGACATTTTATTCTCTTCACGACGACTGGCACGTCTTAAAACATTTCAGAACGTTTCTTGTTTAATATTTAAAGACACACACACACTATATATATATAGATACATACACTCGATTTCTCGATCTATTATGTCCTTGATTTCCATGAACTTGTTAAAGGTGCTAATGTCACGATTTCAATTCTTTTTTTTTTACATTGTATTCCTGGTTAAAATTATTACAATTATTAACATTTATTCAAATTGCTTATTTTATTACGTTTAATCAATTTTAATTTCAAATGTTTTTTTTTTCATTTGTTCAAGGAAACAACAAAATTTTTTATGATTTCTTAAAGTTAATCGTGCCATTTTTTCTCATGGACCAACCGCGATATAAGTTTTTCCAAAGTCGGTGGTGAGACAATTACTTTAAAAATCTTTTGGAATAATCCAATAATAAAAGGTTGTTTAATAATACAATTTATTTATTCGCCTTCAAATTTATTTATTCACCTTAAAATTTATTTATTCAATTTAAAGTTCACCTTATAATCATTTTTTATTAATTTTTATTATGCAAACATTATGTTTCAAATTGTTTCGCAAAATACATCCCAGAAATTCTCTTCAATTAGCTATAGTTGCTGTCTGTCTAGATTATTGGTTCAAAAGTGCATGCAGTGTAAGAGTGTTCATAAACTGAACAATAACTAGTAAAAGATAAATATACCAGTTTTTTTGTTTCAAAACTGTCAAAATACTATATGTTAAACTTTTGATTGCGGTCACGATTTTGCCTAATATCTTGCCTAATAAATGTTCGGTCAAATTATTGAAAATTTGTAAACAATCATCGCATCTAGTACATGTGCAGTAAAATTATTCAAAATATGTATACAAAACAAATGCACAAATATTAGATACATAATATCTAGTCATATGCAGTTTATTTATTTACATGTCCTCTTCAAACCGTTTCGTTATTTGTTTTCAAATACAATACTTATTGTATTTCAAACTTAGCATTAGGACGACCGTTTTACCTATATTATCTTTTATAATTTAATAAACATATCATAAAACACCGAGACGTAAAGCGCCATAAAAATCAATTGCAATTGATTTTCTCAGGCGTAAATATTGGAGAAGATGAGGTTGAGGCCAGAAATCCTGTCACATATGAAGAAGAAGAAGTTGATGAACAAATCCCAAATGTCCAAGCTGATAAGAATCATATTTTCTAAAGGTTTCATGACAATAACAAAGTGGATATAGGTGAAGATCATAATGTCTACGGTACACATAACCTTATTCACAATAAATGTATATAAAAATATTACAATAATAATGGGCAGACATTGGACAGAAAATGCTTACACGGAGAAAAAAATGTTCTTGTTAATTTTACCATACCAGATGGCATTTTGAGGACAGGCTTTCGTGACGAGAAAAATTGCAATTTTTACCATATCTATAGTGAAAATTCAAAAAAAAAGGTGTAACTTTTACTATAAATAATGGCAATTTGTCTCATGGCGAAATTATGTCCTCAAAACGACATCCGGCATGGTAAAATTTACAAGAACATTTTTCTCCATGTAGGTAAGTCGTCCCCCGGATGTATGTTGGACAGAAACTGGTTGTAAATTTGTACAAGATTTATCTAAAAAATGCATCTATAATTAATATCAAGGAAAAGTTTACATTTACAATATAGGAAACTGGCCAATTATATTGTCCATAAAATAGACAGTGAATGAGTAAATAATTAGCCAAAAACTTTGGAATAATTGGGCAATATTTACCAGGGTCGTTAGCATTAAAAAACGACACATAGAGGATTGTTTTTGTTTGTTCTGTAGAGTAGGTGGAGAGAGAGAAAAGTTATTATTATAATAGTAGCGTTGAAAAGAGTGTAAGAATTATTTTTTTTAATTTAGACATTCTATATCATCATTATAATAAATAAACAAATAATTTTCTCGACCGTTTAACTTGTATAATCAAAAAATCGCGTTAAATTACGGTCACCATACGATTACATAAAACCACATAGTTTCGGCTCTGGTTTGTAGCCATTGTTCTAAAACGAAATTTTAATTTGCACGACAGTACAAGATCTTTACTGTTTTTGGGTGGCAGGGTGGCGTTTTGATTAATAAAGGAGGAAATATACATCTCTCCTTAAATTGTGCAAATGATTTTGTATACCAAAAACAAAATTATTATTTTTTTTTTTTTTTTTTTATTTTTTTTTTTTTTTTTTTTTTTTTTTTTTTTTTTTTTTTATTTTTTTTTTTTCTTTATTTTTTTTTTTTTTTTCTTTTTTTTTGTTTTTTTTTTTTCTTTTTTTTCATTTTTTTTTTTCTTTTTTTTATTTGTATAAATTTATGTATAAATGAAACTTATATATGTGACCTAAACAAAATACCAACATATATAGGTCATACCGATATCATCGCGGCAATATTTTATTTATTAAAATAAAATATTTATATATATATATATATATATATGTAGAAATGCAATATTTTCGAATCTGAAATTGTCAAATATAATATTTTTAATGAGAGGTATAATTTAAAAATAAGATTCATTAGAAATAATTTAACGAATTGTCAAAAATATATGAACAAAAAACAGCACAGGCGATAATGTACCTGATGTGTGTTTTCCATTCATCACGAATATATAAGCGGCGATGAATTAACACGAAAAACGAGTTATTAAATCACTGGTAATTATCACAAAGGATTATTTACAGCGGGGACAGTCGTGTTTCATGCTTGGCGTCACGAGCGCATAAGTGCCAATAAAACATGTAGAAACTTCTGTGTATAAATATTAAATAATCGTTTGATAACGGCTCTCTCGGTTTGCTATACTCGGTTTGCTTACATATATACATTATCAATATATAAACAAGAAAATAACGAACAATTTTTCAGATATTTGCCTGAAATATATAATAGACCAAATTTTTTGAAGAGCTAAAATTATCAACTTTATAATTATTATTATTATATTAGTATTAAAATTATCCAAAATTTTCAAAAATCATTTTCAATAGACCAATGAAATTGAGTTTCCTTTCAGACGTAACAGCATTCAAATCAGATATCGTCGAAAGTTTTAAGTACCTAAAGACTTTTTCCAAATATACTTATTTGTGTTGGTCAACAAACGACGTATATGCACATACAGTTATATTCAGTGAAGAAACAAGAAATAATAATAAAGTGTATATTTACGATGACGTTCCCGTTTAAAGCGAATTTTTGTTTTGTACATATACGAACCGAGATGGACTGGTTTGTCTGTAAAATTTAAATAGTATATTATTTTTTAATACGACGGGCGCGGAGCTCGGCTATTTCCGCCCGCAACTTTCATCCTAGGGCGCGAAATCAAGAAAATCGCCCGCAGCGTAGTTATATATGTATACATTTACAAAACATTTTTTAACGCTACTAATTCCCAATTGCCAATACCACTCTGAATTTGACGAATGTTCTATTCTCTCCAGGAGTGAGGTTAGGTTAGGTTACGAATCAACACTATATAGGTACACTTTTACCTGTAATTGATACTTCATTCGGTTATTGGTCTCCGACAGCATTCGCGTTTAATCGATTTGTATTGGCGTGAAATAATTTTACTAACTTACTTCACACAGAATTACTGGTAACGCGAAGAATTAAAGAATACTAAAAAGCGAATGTCCAACGATCCTGTTATCAAGGCTGAAATGCACCAAAGAAAAACGACCCACTATACTATACTTGCAACTTGAAGTAACAACGAAACGAAAGTCGAAAGAAAATAATATATTTTACGACGCGAAAATAAAGACTTCATCATCATCGCACGCAATGTGCTTTAAAAAAGAATATTCCCGTACGTGGACATTACGACCACCGCAAAAGTCTCTATAGCTATACCTTGCATGAGCAGAGGAAGCAAAGAACTTCGAGTAGTATTGAAACACTTACGCTGAATGTCTTGGAGTGCGATTTCACTCCACTTTTAAGATTTCAATCACTCCAATTTCAACTGTACTCCTGTCATCTTGTTTGTTAGCATTACTGGATAATGGATTATCGTTTACTGATGATAGGTAAAAAGTCCAATTTCGTCCTTAAAAGCAGATCGAGAGGCTGATCAGCAACGACTGCGCTGACCTATACAATGATGCCGAATTTACTATTGTTAACCGATGAAAACCGTCACTGAACTCGAAGTCACTGACCAGTAATGACAATATTAGACATTGACTTTTTATTACACTTGGTCAAGTAGAATGACTTGGCATCTACAATCGGAAAAGTCCGAATCACCATTACTGATCAGCAACGACAAATTCAGCATCAATGATCAATGACAAATACTGAAGTCCGTACTACTGGCCAGGATCTCTGCTCCAATTCAGTGCTACTGGATATGGATGCTGAAGTCATTTTATCAAAGTTCAAAATTCATTTAATCGTAAAAACCAACCTCGTCAAAGTCGACATTGCTCAGTAGCGATAATGTTGAATTAATTATTCACGCGGTTCAGCGATAATGATGCCGACAATCGAGCACTAGTCATCAGCAACGTCGACGGAGAATTCGGTATAACTGACCAACAACACTAATCATTATGTGATTATCGGAATTATGAGTAGCGCCGAATTCAAAATTATCGTAATCCCTAATTGCAAAGCCATTGGCGCGGTTCGCTGAAATTTGGCGATCCAGTGTTCGAACGAAACAATGATGTAACTAATCGTTTTTGCGCTTTAGCCTATTCGTCAAGATCATAACCTAATCCTTTATGAAGCATCGAATTTCCTCGACTCGAGGGTTCATTCAATGCACACCCAAAATCAGCCACCAAAGGCAACGAACCTATTTAAAACAAAGTTTGCTTTGGCAGTCACGCGCCGTCGAAACCCAACAAGAATACCGTTAATGCGTCAAACTCACGTGTCAGTCGCGTTCCAAGTGTCTTGGTCGGAACGGGGTTGACAGCTCGCAAGGGCCGACGATCTGTTTGAAAATCGACGTCGCCGCTCTTGTTGCTTTTTATTTTCAAGATAAATCTTCACTCACAGTTCACTGAATCGTAGCACACGCGTGACACCGAATCTGTACGTATACATCGGGATGACATACACGCTGTCGCACTCTACGTTCGTGTGACGTTTCCGAAACGCGTGGGTGGCTGAACTGGTGCACTACTTTTATATATACGAACGTAATTATTTTCTGTTTTCTTTTATTAGGGGGTGGGGGAGGGGGGCGGGTTGTTTTTGTTGTTGTTGTTGTTGTTGCGAATTTCGATTTGGCACGTCGGGACAACGAGAACCGTCGCAAGCGCACCTTACCCGGACGCAAACCCGGAGTCGACTGTCGAGCAGCGTAAAGTAGCCGGACTTTTAAACTGCGCCGATGTCGGAGACACGCGCGCGGCGGGTGGCTGGCGAAACTGCGAGCCCTCTGCCGGCCCTTGCACTGAACAACCACGCATCGACGTACAGATGTTCACCGCGGTAAATAGTCCTGGTTGCGAAATGCGATTATCACTTTTTGTTCCCACCATATATATAATTTGAAAATCAAAAACGACAAAGAAATTAAGAAAAACAAAAAATACATATATATGTATAATATATGTTATCTACGATCATTTCAGTCTTCTCTACAGTACAAAAAAAAAACTACGTAAACAAATTTGTTTAATATGAATCCATATTAACAACTAACTCAGAGGCAAAAATTGCACCTAATAAACTACAAAGTATAACTTTATTTCAAGAATGGCTAAATATGTGGAGAATTAAAGTTAACGAATGTAAATCTGTGGAGGTAACTTTCACATTAAGAAAGGACACCTGCCTTCCGCTTATAATAAATGATAATTATATTCCTCAAAGTGACTGCGTAAAATATCTAGGTATATACCTATAGCTCGCCGGTTAACATGGAGAAAACACATCTTTACCAAGCGTAAACAGCTAGGCCTAAAAATGAAGAAAATGTACTGGCTCATTGGAAAAAAGTCAGAGCTCAAATTCAAATATAGAAATTTTAGAAAGATTTCAATCTAAGGTTTTACGTAACATCATCAACGCCCTGTGGTTCGTAACGAATGAAATTATTAGCAACGATCTTCAGGTACCCTCAGTAAAAGAAGAAATAAACAGTATCTATAAAAAATATAAAATCAAACTGCAAAACCATCCAAACCAACTTATTGAAGATTTAGACATAGTCTAAAACAGTGTTAAAAAAAATGTAAAACGTAATGTCTATGTGCAAAAGCTATCTATACTTAGTTATATTTTTTTATATAATTATTATAATTATTTCATATCTATAATAAAACTATAGTAGAATACTCGTTGGAGTATTTCTACTAAGCCGTGTAATTAGGTTATTATTTATGTAATACAATTTACTTATTGTCTCCTCAGGAGACAGATTGTAAATAAAGAAGGAGTTAAAAAAAAAAAAAATATGAATCCAGTGTACGTGTCATTAACTGGACATTACATTACATTTGGATTAACCCTGCTAGAAATTGTGCCTAATTATTCAAAAGTTTTTGGCTAATTTGCTTATTCATCGCCTCGTTTGTGGACAGTATAACTGGACAATTTCCTATTGGAAATGTAACATTTTCCTTGGTATTGATTAGATACCTTTTTTAGATAAATCCTGTACAATTTGCATCCAGTTTCTGTCCAAAATTTTTAGGCACATCTCGAACGACTTACCTAAGCATTGTCTGTACAATTTCTGCCTACATTCTGCCTAATATTATTGTAACATTTTTATTCACACTTATTATGAATAAGGTCTTGTACATCTTATTAATAACATTTAACACGTCGTGACACATACCAACGCTTTGTTCAGAATGTTCTTTGCTCGTATATTATCATTATCTACATTGTTATTGTCATTAAACCTTTTGCAAATGTCACTTTTATCAGCTTGGACATTTGGGGTTTGTTCTTCAATTTCTTCTTCTTCTTCATATGTGACAGGAACGCTGAACTCAACGTCATCTTCTCCAATATTTACGTCCAGAGAAAATCAATTGCAGACGATGTTTATGGTGCTTTATATATCGGTGTCACTTTATTAAATTATAAAAGAGAAATAGGTCGAATTGTCATCCTACTAAGTTTGCATAAGTTTTGTATTTCAAAACAAATATGGAAATAGTTTTAAGGGGGCATGTAAAAAAAATAAACTGGATATTTTTACTGTATAGTCTACTGTATCTAATATTTGTCCATTTGTTTTATATACATGTTTTAAATAATTTTGCAGCATATAGTTATTAGATACAGTGATTGTTTCGAAATTTTGAATAATTGGGTATTAGGAAATACAATTTGGATTAATGTCCTTTCGTAATAGCAACGTAGAATGTCAGGAGCAGGAAAGGGAAGAATGCAGAAATAGAAGAGAATCGTGAAGTCTGAGAAGAAGAATATGAAGTCTGAGAAGAAGAAAATGAAGAATTTGGAGATGATTGTAGTGAAGAAAATGATGAAGCAATAATATCATAGTGACGGTGATAAAATTAATGGCCACGATATAATGATAATTATGATAATGATGATAATATACAACAATATATATATAACAATTCAGTCGAAATTAATAAACTTGAGAAAATATGATAACATGAACAATGGTAAATAGCAATTGATCAAAATATCGAATATTGAAAAATAATTATGGAATATATACCATTTTTTTTACAACAATCGCTATATATTGTCAAATAATAACAATGCCAATAAAATTGACAATAATTAATAAAAGTTATCAGAAATTGATGTAAATTCGAGAAAATAAATTAATAATGTATATGTAACTAAAATTTATTGAACAATATATATATTTTATATATCCAACATACACACTATATATCGCAAGAAAATAAAACCGCCAAATTTCTCGACCGCATTCGTCAAATTTCATTTATTAGTAGAATATATTACGCCTTCAACAATTAAACGACACCCGACAATTCACATTGACGTATATTCGCATTGGACTTATCGATCAACGTTTCCATTCGTCCGAAATGAACGTAAAAAACAATCGGCCATCTTTACGCGCAGCGACATAATGTAATACTACACTTTCGGTTTTACGATCATAATATTTTATAGCGGAGTTTTAAATGTCGCCTATGAAGGATACGTGCATTTACGAACGATAAATTAAATTTATGGATGCGGCCCCCGAGCACTTTCATTTTATTTATTTATTCTGTAATATCATCTCGATTATTGTGCATTAGTTTCTTTTTATTATACCTGTCATTATTTTACGTTTCACGCTATCCCAAAAGTGAATTTTCGGCGTGATGTGTGCATTGCCTTTAAAAAGTATAATACTATTATTTATAAAACACGTCATTGTGGAAGAACACTCAGTAAAACATTTATTATACAAAATTATAACGCGTGACTTTAAAAATAAACAATTCATTATATGCCCTCTTGCTTCGGAAAATATACACTCTAAATTTAATTGAGTGAATTTTCACTCTTTTTTTCTTTTATCTTTTGCGATGAAAACTCCATTACAAGAATAGCTCAATTATCACAATTTTCGGAGTGAAATTTCATTCTACATTGGAGTGAGTCGGAGAATTTACACTCCAAACATAGTGAAATGTCACTCTTAAAGAGTGAAATTTCACACCAAGAAATTTAGAGAGTATTCAATGAGACTATATAGGTATATATATACTTATGTATTATATTATGGTGATGAGAATACGAACGAACTCAATTACAGCATGAACGAGACATGTTTCAGATACCTTAAGGTTTCCTTTCGACAATAAGTTGACATGGTATCAGAAGCATGAATGTATTATTTGTCCTGTATGGGACATCTGAGATTACCGACGTAACGTGATCAGATACGTAACCGAAACGAAAATCAAAGTTCTCATAGGTAAGAGAAATTTCGAATTATATCAATATGTATACGTGAACAATATATAAAATTCACGTCGTAGATAATAGCTCAATATTTTGTTTGATCGTGACCAGCGAGATCTCCCTTATGTACTAAATGTAGATGAACCCATTTCTATAACGAAAATATAAGCGACCGCCGCGACCGTACAACGCTCCTAACGGCGGACAAGCAAACTATATACATCGAGTGTCCAACAAAATTGAATCGTTTCATTTTTACACTGAACCTTCTAGACCTTGGAATGTATCTGGTAACTGACAGATAACAGTTTCTATCCGATACTTTTATTTTATTTTATTTATTTATTTATTTTATTTTTCTCGAAAACTATAATCACTTTGGGGATGGGGGGGATGCATGCGACATAAAATGTGTATTTTCATATGATCTACAATTTTTATTTGAAACATTTTTCGAAATTTCGAAAGTACTTCAGGAGGTAATTACGAAAATACCACAATTTATGATTGACTTTTATGTTTTTCACCATGAAACTCGAATTTACGCCAATTTTCACTATCATTTTCGTAATCAGCTTGTCAAAATATGGAAATATACCAAGTTTCATTAAATAGAAGGTATATATACTATTGCAGACAAAATGTAAAAGTTATTCGAGTCGTCCATGCTTACAGTAACATTTTCATATACTTTAGCTGATTAATTAATTTCCATGCAATTGAATTAGAGTACAGGTACAAATAATGTTTTACCGACATTTGAATACAATGGACTTTCCCGGCCAGGAGTGGAATTGATTCATTCGCCATCCTACCAAACAATGCTCACTTATCGACTCACTTTGCAGGCTCGAACGCATATATATATGTACAGACGCATCGTTGGATCTATATGGTTGTATGGAGAATGCGGATTTTGGTATCGCATCTATAACTGTGCCACACCATCTCTCTTCATTTGCATTTTGCTATATGTGATTTCAATACGCTTTTGTATGCATTGAAGGAAAAGTAAGGAGGAGCACTGTATATACAGTTACAAACTATTCGTTCATATGCACGTGAAAATGTGAAGCGTTTCTATGTTGATACGATAATATTGGAGGATTAACTGAAATAGGATATAAATAGGATTCACATGCGAATATTCGACTTTTTTGAAATTATCGATTCATTTTAATATCACAAAACTATAGTCATGCGACCTGCACGAACGAAATGTTTCTTATATTGGCTTTGAAAGTTTTCTTATTAATTTTAATCTATGTTTATATCCTATATATAGAAAGAATTATTAAAAAACTGCTAAATAAAATACTCATATGTAAAAAAAAACAATCCCAGATCATCAGTTTGGTTTTCGTTATAAGCATGGTACAATAGAATAGAGTTACATCATTAATACTGGAAACATTTGAAAAAAAAAAACATCTACCCCTCTGCAGCTTTTTCAGACGTATCTCAAGCCTTTGATAAAGTATATGGCGCAAAGGTTTACTCTATAAACTTAAACAAATCCTGCCTAAGCAACTATATCTCTTGTCAGAGTCATATATCTGACAAACAGAATGTTTCAAGTTAAAGTCAACGGAGAAGTCACTCAATTATTCAGTATAAAAGCAGAAGTTCCGCAGCGAAATGTATTGGGACCGTTATTATACTTAATATACACAGCTGACCAACCGATGATGGAAGATCTAACTAAAGCAACACTCGCAGATGTTGCAGCAATGTTCTCGACACATACATATCCAGGAATCGCATCATCCAAGCTACAAAAATACAAGCGCAAAGGTGGTTGAACGAATGGAGAATAACAACTAATGAAAGTAAATCAATTCATGTAACCTTAACTCTACGTAAAGAATCGTGCCTTACTAAATGAAAAAAAAAAGCAAAATATCTAGGTATAGATCGTCGTATGACATGGAAATAATGTAGATAAAACGTAAATGACTCGATCTTAAGTTAAAAAAAATGTATTGGGTTGTGGGAAGGAACTCGAAAATTTTGCTAGAAAATAAGGTACTTATCAACAAATGTATTTTAACACCTTCTGTCTTGGGGGAAGGGGGGGGGGGGGAGGTAACAATTAAGAATGAGAACTATCTTATAACAAATGAAGATTTTCTTTTTGAGTAAACCATTTTTAACTTAGAATCTTATTTGTTTTGCCTCATTTTCCATTTCGTTATCTTATATTCAGATTCCTCAGAAATATTCCAAATGTTAAACGGAACAAAGCTATTTCCCCTTACCGTTATCGTTTATCCTTTTGTTTTCTCTTTGTTACATTATCATCCTCTTTGTTACATTTTTCATGCTTTTATTTGTCTCTTTTTGTTGCTTTCGTTCCCTAAGGATCCATCTCAATATCTCGCGTTCTTCTCTCCAAACCTTAATCTCCCCCCCCCCCCCCCAGCACCCCCCATCTGTGTCTCTCTATCTGACGTCTCTCATCTCCGACACTCCCTACTCTCTCGCTCTATCTCTGTTCCTCGTTATGGGATGAATTCGCGAAAGCCAGACAAGCTAATGCGTCTCCGCGCTCAGAGCCAGCCCGGAGGAATTTGTAAATTCGACGCGCCGGAAGTTTTAATCGTCCATCAGGGAGGAACGAGAAGAACCCGAACTTTTCGCATAATAATTCGACTTGCCCCCGTGAACATGCCGACGAATAGCTGGCTCTCGAGTATATAGTCACTATACGTGGAGCTTAATCTCAACCACTGGCGATTACGACTGATTGACCATCGACTGTCCATACATTTTTTAGAAGATGATGACTATCCCAAGTAACACCGATAGCTGCGGTGACGTTGTCGCAGCGAAAAATGGCTTCATTTTGGTCACCGCAGCTCTTTTACAGCTATTTGAGGTGCTCAGTGTTCTTGGGTATATATACATCTAGTCCCGTCTTAATGAAGGAGCTACAATGCAAGGAGCCAACAATGCCTCGATTATAGCCCCGCGCTATATTTCCATTTCGGACGACCATTTCCGATCTGCCATTTTCAATTCTTATATTCAATCTCAAGTTTAGATTTGGAATCAGCGACCTCGAAAACCCTCCCAGTATATACCAAGCTTCAAATAAATCAAGCGACTTTGACATTTCGACCCGCCATATTGAATCCGCCGTGACGAATTTTTCGCCCAAAATGGAGCAAAAAATGGGAGTAGTGCTTCTACGGGAATGAAATGTGAATGCATATATAATTAAAAAAAATAATTTCGGATCGTTAATTATATACGTTACTCAGGGTTTACTGTATTTCGAAAAATTCAAAATGCGGCGGATATATTCACTAAGATAATATGCTTTCATTGTACCAAAAATATGCTTATCCATTTAATTTAAATATAAGTTTTATCGCGGCTATCGAATATCATTGAATCAACGAATTTTTTTTCTATGCTCGAGTGCGTTATCCCGAGTAGCAAAATCTGTGCTTTGCTATTTCTTTATTCATCGAATTCTGCGTCAAAAGGCCGTGTACGAAAATGTGCAGCTCATTTACATTATCCGCCTGTATATATACGGCGAATTCTTAATTAGATGATGACATAGCTCGTTTCTCGAGCTACCTTATCCAAAGAAGATATTATTTTATTATGTTGCAGCGACAATGCAAATTTATTTCCATAGTTGAAGGAACAAAGGACCGCGCTAGATCAGAATATTGCGCGAGTACAGAGACAAAAAAAAAAGAGTAACGTTAAAATCTCCTGTTCTTTAGCACATTTTTCGTTTTTTGGGAATATATTCGTATTTCAAACGGTAATGCTTCGTGTGAGGAGACATTAATTTTAAAAAAGTTCCGTCTTGAGCCTACCCATTGCTTAAAAATTAGAAATAACAGTTTTATAAAGCATTTCAATGATCTTATACGGGTGTATATAGCTGTCGCGTTAACCAGATTGGTGTGTAATTTCTTACTCATTTCTTTTCAATTTACCAAATTGGATCGGCCATCTTGAATGTTCAAAGACTTTAAACTCTGTATCAGCTACCTTAAAACACCCCAATTAACAAGTTCGAGAGTTCTAGCGATTCAAAAGGCTCATCCGACATATTGGATCCGCCATTTTGAATTTTGAAAACTAGGGGCTTCGCCCCTGCGGCCTTCGTCCGCCAACCCCACCGGGGGCTCCGCCCCCTGGACCCGCGGCGCGCTTCGCTTCGCTCGCAATTTTGTTTGTCACTAAATTCAGAAATATAAGTTTAAAGTTTATCAACGTTTTTTGTTAACC